>OMNW01015141.1:48330-69556 GCA_900303245.1 Selene dorsalis
GCTTTGTTGTGACATCACAAAATCACAGAAGTCCTGACAGCTGGTTTTAAGGCACAGTTTCCGAATGCTGTGCATTTTTGCGTGGACTTAGGCTTTGATACTTTGACAGTATTAATATAGAACCTAGAGCTGGCTGATAATCACACTACAAATACACATTTACTTTTATATGACATAGGACCTTTAAACAAAAGTCAAACAAAAAGAAAGCCAATTGAGGACATTACTCCATATGGTATTTGATTTACAGGTCCAGTGCATTTACTAAAAGTAGGAAATTGTGTTTGTAAATGTTACTAGTTGTCGGGGTGTAAAAATACAGACATACATTAAAAATCACTGACCATGCCAGTAATGTTGAAATTATTCCAGAGCCCTTTAGTGGCATAAATACAGTAATAGAAGCAGATAGCTACCACAGTGTGGTGCAGATCAGTATTCCACACAGCCATGCAGGGTGCAGACCCGCTAAGAGAAATGTAGAGAAAGGGGGAAAAACAAGAGACTGCCATAGCAAAGCAAACACAGCAAAAGCAAAAGCAAAAGCAGCATCAGCAGGACTCAGGCTCTTAGCATTCAGTGCATCCTGACTGTGCTCTAAATGTCAGCTTAGAGAATTACTCAAGATCAATATTCAACTTTGGACAAACGCCTGTTCCTTTTATCTTCAGCTAAACTACCCAACACTTAACTATGGAGATAAACAAGATTATTGTAATGATGGATTACTTGTCTATATAATTATTGTATCATTCTTAAGTGACTCAAGATATTCTCTCTTTTCTCCACTCCGCTCCTTCCTCCTCCATTTCTTTCCACCATTCACCCTTTATACCTCATCATCCTCTCTTGACATCCTCTCCTCAGGGTTTTGACCTACTCCTACCTGCTGTCATTCAACGCCTGGCTGTTGCTGGCCCCCATTGTGCTCTGCTACGACTGGCAGGTGGGCAGCATTCCTCTGGTGGAGACGCTGGGCGACGTACGCAACGTGGCCACCGTGCTGCTGGCTGTGGTGATGGTCGCCCTCTGCCTGCACTGCGTCTTCTCTCTGCAGGTAGGTGCAAGAAAGTGACAAGTAGCTAAAAAAAAAAAAAAGTACCCAGCACCACATTTCCCATGAACTCTGCTGCCTCTTGATGCCTTTCAGCTCTCATATGCTTTTCAACAGAGGACAGAAAGAAGTATTAGGACTTTTAACATTCTTTGTGTTCAAATAAAAACCTTCAGCATTTCCAACTTAGCACAGTACATAACAACAGGAGATAATCACGATCCTCTGAGGATGAATGCAACCTTCTTACCTTTCGTCTGGTAACACCGTCAGGCCGAGTTTTCCAAAAGCTAACAGGAAGAATGCCATTCTGGGCACATTTATCAAATGAGTGAAGACTGTGGATAGCAAAATAGTTTGTGTGTTGTTCAGTTTACCAAGATTTTGTCTCAGCTTCATCATTAACAAGCAGGAAAACAATATATTTCTAAGGTAATATACTCTGAAAACCTAAATCTACAGTAATACAAATTACACAATAAATATGACATGAGTAAGAACCACAAGTTATTAGAGAAAAGTCAAATCACATCTTGTCATTTGTGCCTATAGTAGCAAAGTGTAACCATACTGTAAATCATAGACTCTTAAGTTTATTATATATAACTGAAAAAGTGACTGAATCACATCTAGAAGAGTCTTGATGACATATTGATAACTTATTGATCACATGTATGTATATCACTTGTATGTCTACCAGATGTTTTCCCTCAGTACTCCTCTCAGTGTGGACGTTTGGATGCTTTTTGCCTCAGTGACAACAGTTTGAGTAATACTGGCTCATTCGTTCTCTGCTAATCATAATGAGTCTTTTTGAGTTCTCCATTAAAGAGCACAGTGAGCAGTTAAGGACCTATTAATCAGCGCACTTCCTCATCCCAGTGGGACTCTTAATTAAGGCCTCATTAAAGATGGGTGCGCTGAAAGGGTTGGCCCAGTCAGGCCTCTGTTTGTTGGAAACACAGACATAGCATCAAATGTTCATGAAATCAGCTCAGTTTTATGTTAGAATGAGAAACTACAAGAACTTTTTTTTTTTTTTTTTACCACAGAACAAGATATTTGACGTGTTATTACTTATTATTTTAATAGAAACCTTTTCTGTTTACACTGTGATGAGTCACTATGTTGTTAGATTAACACCAAGTCCCCATATGGACTTATATAAGAAACAGATTTATCACTACTCATAGACACACAGAATGCTGTGGACATGTGACAGGGAGTGAGTGAATGTGTGTGTGTGTCTTACAGCAGTGTGTTTGTCCTGTTGCCTGTGCTTATCACTGTACATGTGATTACCATCAGTGGTTCTCAGTGAGTGGACCACGACTTGGTGAGCGGACGCCGGGTCGTAGATGTGTATCTGTGTAAGAGTGAAGATTATGGATGGTGGTGTATGTCAAACTCCTCTGTCTCCCTCATCAGCACTAACTGTACCAAGTGTCCACAGTGTGCCTACCCATGTGATACACTGTGATACACTGATACGCAAGAAAAAAATCATTGTGTAATTATAATGACATGTTATTTGGACTCAATTTCAGCGTCCTTTGATTTTCACCACCAAAAGTATAAAGATCATGGTGATGTAATTTTTGTTGCATCTTGTACCAAACAATCATCTTCCCTGATATTTGGAGAATATGATCTGTTGGTCGGAGCGGGGGCTCTGAAGCACCACATTGGTTCGTTCATGGTCTGCTGAAACACACTTTACCTTAATCAAAGAAATTGCGGCTCCTGCCATTTGGATATTGCACTTGGCCATATTGCTGTTCAGAGAACATTACGATAAAAAATATAATGGTTCTTCAATAGTTTGTGTCTAAAGCATCAAATAGAACCTGAATTGAATTGAATCTAGTCACAGTATTTTTTTTCTAGCTGCTCGAGGCTGCAACCTTTCAGTGTTCTCTTTTTAATATAACATGGAGGTTCTTTAGAAATATGAAGACACAGCTGTGATAGGACAAGGTAAAGAGTTTCTGCAATAAAAGAATAAAGTGGTATCTATTAGCAGCAAGACAGTTTGCCACAATAACATGAAAAATATGTTGTTATGAAAAGTATCTTGTAAGAAAACATAAAATCTCTCACGAGAATGCGAAACTGCCATTACTGACAAATCACACATACATTCCACATACACTAGTTATCACTTCATACAGTCAGTAAGGTGTCAGGGCATAAACACACAGATGATACACACATCCTCTCTGTCAAATCATCACATCATGCCCGCGATGTGCTGATGATCTGTCCGTGAGAAGAGGTTTTTCACTCTCAGCTTGTTGTGACACCTCCACTTTCCTTTTTTCTTTTTCTGGCTGCCCCTCTCTGCTAATCTGCCTCTCACATTTCAGATGATATTTGGTTCAAGGAGTCTTCCCTTAACTGTGGTGCAGTTTTGGGGGAGAAATCATTCCTCAAACAGAATGTTTCTTGGCAGAAAATATCATTTAGCTCCACTAAATGCTGCCAGGTGTTGCTGCTGTTTCCTTCTCGCACTGTTTTTTCTGGAGATCTGTATTCATATCTGGTAACGTTTTCACCGCAATGAAAAAGTCATGACTCATATTTGTGAATCGTGCTCTCTGAGGAGTCAAAGTATTCAAAGTCATTTTCTTTTCATCCATCAGAGCATTAGCCACGTTGGGGGAAAGAGCTCAGCGCTTCTGAATGTGCAAGTAGAATCGCTGTATTTGTCCAGAACATTTTGTGCACGGAAGTTGTTCTTTAAATTGAATATATCTGAGGGGCGGTCGGCAGCCTTTCTCTGCTGGCAACGTGATTCACAGCCCGAAGGTGAGGCTTACACACAGCAACCTAACACACACAGTGTGTCGCCCCACTAAACCCACAGCTTGTCCTCTTCCCTCTTCTTCCATGCTAAGCTAAGCTAATCATCTCCTGGCTCTAGCCTCATGCGCCCACTTGAGATTTTATTATTATTAATGTTCTTATTTACTGTAAGTTTTTGTAAAATGTCACCAAAATGTCAGGATGTTCTTTAAAGTCATTTTTAATGACTTTAATGAAAAAGCTTGCATCTTCTAACTTTTAATTAATTTAGCGAGTATTAATGATTTTTGCAAAAATGCACTTTGTGGCTACAGCTTTAGTTTGGAAAATAATAAACAACATAAAATCAGATTGCACGTGTTGCTCTTGCAGGCTCACTTTCATTAAGTTGAGTTCAAATGTAGTGTTTTGACTTTTTCATTGCTCAGCTAATTTTCAAGCAACAGGACCATTTTAACCAATTCATTCTAACACTCACTGTTCATCACAGAAGGGTCACTCCGACCCAGACCATAAAAGATGTAGCACAGAGAAGGGCGTCCACAGCCACTGTGTTACCTAGCAACAAAGTGTTGAATTGAATCGTGTGCACTACTTGGTGCCGACTGGCTGAGGTCTGGGTCAGGTTTTCATTAGGGACGGCTCCGTGTTTTGTGAAAGTCCCCCCCCCACCTCCACTCAGGATCACTGGAGCTCAGTCAGAGTGACCATCAGATTATCATTCACCCCTCTCCCCTGAGTGCTCAGTTTGCAGGAGCTTAAGAGTGATGCTCTTGGAAACCTTTGGCACAGCAGAAATGTTTGAGTATTCTTCCCCAAATGTGTATCTCCCAGTTGAGCTTAATTTGAAGCATAATGGCAAAGAGCAAAAGCTCTCAAATCAAGTTTTCACTTTGTAATAATGTGATATTGAGTGTAGATTGATGAGGGGAAATGATTGTGTTGGATAAATAACAAAATGGGAGAAAAATAACATGGTATGAATATTGTCTGATTACACTGTAAATCCTTCTTTGACTACTTTTGGACTCATCATTGACTTCTCTGTTTAATTAAGGTTAAAATCCTGCATAGTTCTTGCTTGGTTCCTTTTCTGTACCACAAATGCACTACCTCTCTGGTTTAATACTAGCTGTGCAACTGGTCATCAGTTCAGCCAGTGTAATTGGTAAAAGCAGCTTAACCTGTGGAGCTCGTTTTAGAGTCTGGCCTTTAACGACAGCACTCACTTACGGCCAATCACTCTCATATAAGAGGAGATGGCATTAGATTCATTATCTCCCCATTCAGTTAACCTGGCGCCTACATCAGGTTCATTACCGTCAAACCAAACCAGAGATGAAGCAGATGAAGTGATTCTCCACCGTTGTTTATCACATTTCTGAACCTCTTTGTCTTTAAATTCATTAAGTGCGTGGGGGTGACAGGCTCAGAGCTCAGTTCCCTACACATAGAGGGATCCTGAGTGCTCATGCTGAGATGGTGCAGAGCCTGTAGCAGTGCTGGGAGCTCTGCCACCAAAAACTGTGTGCTGTGGATTTGTCTCTTTGGAGAGATATTCTGTCTTTTATGATGGTTTGAGCCCTGCAATACGGGAGAGGATTGTGTAACGGTTTGTGTTAAAATGTTAATTGTACCTGTGAGGGCTTGTTGTATGACAGAGATAGAAACTTATGTAAATGGTGAATGTGGAGTTTTTAAGGTCATATGATTTGTGCATTAAAAGTCAGTCTCTCTCTCTCTCTCTCTACACACACACACACACACACATGCTGCTGTCAGTATGAATACTCTGGTGCGACCCTTGAGACCTTTTCTCGCTGCAGTCAGTGTATTGTGTATAAAGTGCACACCAATGACCCCACTGCGACCTCTTGAAGTAATTGGCACTGCAGTGTGTCTGTCCCTGCCCTCTCCCCCGACCCGTGAATTCAGCGTTAACGACATGCTGCCGAGCCCAAAGTCTCTCAGCTTCCCTCCTGCATTAAAGGAAGGGTGGAGTTTCACTTCTAATGAACCAGGCTGAGGTTCGAGTGTTTCTGAAAGAGACAATCTCCTGGATTTTCACACGCAACAGTGTTGAAAACTGGCAACAGTCTCTAGAGTTTTTACTCCAGGTGGAGTTAAAAATACAAAGCATCCAGCGCTGTCATCGGATACGCCATGTTGATGAAAGAGGTCAGAGGAGAACAGAGCTGAGAGAAAGACTACAGTCGCTCAGGTAACCACTTCACTACAGCCTTGGTCACCAAGCTTCTCAGAGTGAACAACTTTGAGGTGGATGAGCCACAACAACAGAAGAGTTCATGTCCACTTCCTGTACTGTAAGACAAGAACAGAAATCTCAGGCTGCAGAGGACTCACCAACACGGGACAGTTGAGGACTGGAACGTAGCCTGGATTTCTGCTGAGGCAGGTGGTGGTGAACTTGGTTTCAACAGCATGAATCCATGGGCCCAACCTGCCTTGTATCAACAGTCCATGGAGTTCTGGATGGTGGTGTAATGGTGTGAAGAGTATTTTCTTTCCCCTCCTCAATCATTGTTGGAGAACCACAGTGTAGTTGCAGACCATGTACCTCCGTTCACCATCTTCCAGCTGGATAATGCTTCCTGTCACAAAGTAAAGGCCATCTGAAACTCAGCTTCAGTGGCCTCCTCCCCAGTCATCAGATCTGAATGCAGTAGAAAACCTTTGTGATGTGGTGGAACAGTAGATTGGCAGCTTGAATGTACAAATGATGACTCTGCAGAGATGATGTGATGCTGCCATGACAACATGGAGCAGAGTCACACAGGAAAGTTTCCAACATCTGGAGGACTTGAGGCTTCTGACTGCTCAGATGCTGTTTGTACTTCTTTCCTGGCATAAAGCATTCTTTAACCCTACACTTCAAAAAGCCCAAGGACCAGACAAAATGTCCAGGGTCTTAAACTCTAACTGGACCTCTCAGAGTGCAAAGTACACACATATATTCACACTCAGGCAGAAGTATGTTTGGACATCAGGGAGGGTAGAGTGCACTGGATGAGTTTGGCAGTGGCTTCTGCATAGTAGTAGCATGGATTATGTGACCGCAGTTCTGTCTGTGTGTGAGTTTGCCTGTGTGGTGCCAAGCCATCTGCGGTTCTGGCTGGCCTTTCCACTGTGGGCGGCAGATCCTCATTCAGTCTCTGTCTTCTTTTCCTGGATGGTGCAGCTGGGTCCACTTGCAGAGTCTGGAGATAACTCAAAGCAAATTAGAGGAAATCTTCAGGCAGCCATCCTGTTGGCTTAGAGGGGGAGAATCAACCCTCTGGAATTAATATTTCTGGTCCGATTTCTGTTAAACTGGGGAGAAGCGTCCCGAGGCAAAATTTAAATAACCAGCACTCGTGTCTCGTCTAATTTCTAACAAGCTTTTGGACTTTGTGTGTGATTATTGTAGCGTTGGAGGACAAAGCTCATTTAAACCAAGGTAGCTATCTCTTTAATATCTCTGGGTGTATATCTCGGACCATTGTGGATCCTGTTACAAGTGAGTAAGCAGGGCTGCTTCATGGCAAAGGATTTGTATTCGTGACATGCTCACGTCAGGATGTACACTGAAATTGAAATGTAAATTGACAAAAATGACAAGACTGTGCAAAAGGCAACAAAAAAAAAACAACAAGTGCTATATTAAGACAACACAAATGAATTAAAATATAAAATAGGCACCACCATCTACCAAAGACATAGAAGATTTGAATAACTTTATGTTCACTAAATGTACTGTGACATTTTGAAGCATGTACAGAAGGCGAAGTTGAATATATGATAAAAACATGTAAATTGAGTATGTTCTGCAGAGAGGAGGGAGCTACAGGAACAGCAGACCTAGTTTGGTTTGGTGTAAGAAAATGTTCCTTAGCCTTTTATATGTCCAGATCAGCAGCCTGGTTATAGCTCACTTGTCTAGTGGCGACTGTTTTATCAGTAAATATCAGTCTCTGGTACTCCACCTGTGGCATCACCTGTGGATCTGATTTTCCCAAAATATAAATGTGATGGGGTTTAATACCTGCCCACGGCAGGATTTAATCAGCTTTAATTCCTAGAGATTAGGACTTTGTCTTAATAATGGAGCAGCTCCATCCAAAGATGTTCTACAAATCCGCACAGATGACTTAGGTATTGTCGTCCTCTCTAATGAGATGGCGGACAGAGGATTTACTGTACTATCATTGTGAGTCTGGTAAAGTGTGAAAATCCACAGCAGCTGGTTTTGCACCAGAGAACAGAAAACAGAGAAACAAGGCGACATAATGACTGGCCACATTGCATTTAAAAACCTATTTTAAGTAAAATTTTTTAAATCGTACTTAACTTGTCCTTTCCAAAGAAGCATTAGAGCGAATATGCCACGGCTCGATACCAGTCTATAACCTGGAGGTTGGGAGGACCAGGGTCTGCAGAACCAATGATGTCAATGCAGATCACTCTGCTGCCGAGTTCAGAATAAGGCCTTTGCAGATAGAGACTCACACTTTGAGCACTGGATTAGCAGGTGACGCAACTGGAAGGCCCATCAGGAAATGGACGTTAAATGAACTTCATTCATATAATGCTCTAGTCTAGTGGTTTTCTAGGAAGGCAGCTAGGGAGTTCTAAGGGGTCCTCAGCAAATTAGAGGGTGAGAAAAAATGCAAATAACAAAGTAAAATTGAATTATTATATTTTGAGCATTATTATAAAATACAATTTATAATAACATAACATATCAAAACCTTATTTGCCATATCCATCTTTCCTAATTGCCTGCCAGTCAAATTATCATTCATGACGACATATACTGTTAGTGTTGACCTGTTTGCGCCTGACATCAAGCTTAAATCTTGTGGGTGGGTTTGCAAAGGGGGTCCCTGGACAGAAGCTAATACTATCCGGAGGGTCTTGGCATGGAAAAGTTTGGGAACCCCACTCAAAGCTTTACATTACTACTCACATACACCTACACCCATTCACACACACATAAAGCACTTCTATGTACATATATTGGGCATTGTGTCTGATTGTGCTTTCGACATGTGGACTGGAGGAGCAGGGGATCGAACTACAAACCTGCACAGTTTCATGAGGCCTCGTAGTCAGACAGAGATAAAACACGTGCATACACCGAGTACAGATTCTTATCAGATTTTGAAACAAGGTTGCAGCAGGTTACTAGTCAGATTTTGAAATACCTCTGATGTATTCCCACTACCAGCAGACAAACAATGCACCCCCCCTGATGTTTTTGATATTATACAGTAAGAAGCAGCTCTGCACCACCTTTACATTTACATTTACATTTCTCTCACTCTGCTGTCAGTGCGTGTGCTTATCTTTTTGAACGCACACACACACACACAGGAAGCTCAGACAGTTACTGGTACATTTCTGGAGACATTTTGTTCCACAACTGTCATGTGAAGTCACACACCTCCTTGTTCTATCTTGAGGGATTGCACGGCAGAATAACGTGAAACCTCTCCTTTTCACCTTGTTGATGGAAGTGACATGATTGTCCTTTCTTCTTTTTCTTTTTTTTTTGCTCTGTATGTTGGAAATGATGTGCTGTGAACCCTGGGAGTCGACCAGCAGATGAGGTACAGCTCCCCCAGCCGAGATGAGACTGTCACAATGGCTAAATGAAGCAGCAGTTAGCAGATGACACACTGCGGTGTGCAGAGGAGAGCTGACTCAATGAAAAATAAGAAGAGGGGAAAATCAAAGGAGCAAGAGGATCAAAAGATTGGAAATAACAAAGGAGCGGCAGAGATGAAGACGTGAAGCGGATGAAAACAAAAGGACAGAAAAGAGCGTTAGCAAATGAAAATAGACTCGGATGCCAGGCGGTTAGGAGGGTAGCCAGCAATTAGAAGTAACAATCCCCACAACTCCAGTGGAAACCACAGTAATGATTGTCTTTGTGTCTTTAAGTGAAGTGTTAGCCACACACTTGGCACAGTAGACGGCAGCTTGGATTACAGGCAGTGTGGTGATTCAGGTGATTCAGTTATTCCTGCACATATAAATAACCGATGAACAGAGAAGATAATGAACAAGTGGAGAAGCAAAAAAATGAAGTGATACTAACAGAGACAGGAGTCAGACAACGGCAGCGAAGACAGATAGAGTGCTGCAGGGTATATGAAGAGGAGGGGGAGGTTTGCCTTCATAATACAAGGGTTTAGTAAGAAATCAATAGTATTGATTTCCACCAGGCTCTGAATGTTTGACTTCTGTTTCCATTATTGTTTTATTGAATTCCTTTCAAGAAAACTGGCAGTTATCCCAGGGACCAGGTGTTTATCAGGTAAATATCTCACTCTCCAGGCCCAAACAGAGTGGACGTAGACTGTTTCTCTCCAGTGGGAGTGGGTGATTTTAATCTGGTACGGAGGGTGCGTGCTGTAATTTCTCACCCCAGGAAAGATTACAGTCATTGTGTTCTGCTGTTTTTCTGCTCTTGCAATTTGAACACCATCCAGAGTGATTTCCTTTTATTTTAAAATGGGTATCTGAGGAAAAGGTTTTTATTTTTCTAAACAAACTAAGTATTCTGCCAACACTCATACTCTGTGTCAGTTGTCATATGACAGACAAAAACCACTATAGCAGCAACTTTTTGGTTGCCTTGCTAACTGAAAATGTAACCCCTTTAAACAGCCTATGGTCCATTTGTTTTGTATGGTACAGGTTCACTATTCCTTTTTTCTTGTCATATTTATTGTCCATTTTACAGTCAGACTAACAACAAAAGAAATTTTCTCCTGTTTGTACAAATCCAAAGGACAAAGAGGCCGCCCCTTCTCTCAAGTCTGACACTCCCCCTGACATTTCACTTAAACGCCTACACGTGATAATATAACTGAACAAAAATACAATGACCGTGAATCCGGAAAAAATAATGATAATTAATCGTAATAATTAAAATTGATAAATAACGATACTCTTTTCAACATAATGCCTCAAATATTTAAGTTATAATTCGGGATCCAACACTTACTAAGCTAATGTTCCTGAGAGAAGAGCTACTGCTTGCACCGGTGCTTGGTGTGGGAATAGGAAAGCGCTAATCTTAGCTTGAGATAGCATCTTCTAATAACAGGAAGAGGTGGAGCTACCTAACATTTCATCCGATGATGGTGTTTAATGATGCTGTAGAGCTGAGCAGACTGGAATGCAGCCAGTCCGCACGGCAATACACCATCATTAAACAGCGGTAATGATTAATAATTGATAACTTCCTCTCCATTAAAACACCATTAAAACCACATTTTTAATTGACTACAAGGACTAATGATTAACGAACACAATATTATAGCTCCATAAATAGCTTACTTTAAATGTACAGTGTGTTTTGCCTGTTGCATGATATATTGTTTAAGAGTTGGCGTGTTAAAAAAACATGAACCACTTTAAAGGACTGTGTTTAAATTCTGTTGCAGTGGTCTGTGGCTGAATAAAATGCACAGAGAGCAATTTTAAACAAGCCGTAGTGTCGTTCAGCCATCTGACAATCATATCTCAACACAATTAGCTGATCCAGAGTCATAATGAGTGCACTGCAGTTTGTTTGTGTAGACAACACCCCTGCTTTAAGCAGTCTGTTGTCTCATCATTAACTCTCAGTGCATGCGTTATTCTCTGTAATGTTACCGTGTAGCTCTATTATGATGCTATCAGCAGCTCTCTGTTTATGTTTGGAGATGTTCATAATGTTTATGGTAGCGCTGATGTAGGATCATATCAGCAGCCGGCGGAGTGTTTATATTCCTCCCTCTATAATATCCAGGCCATTAGCAGTGGAGGATTGCTCCTCTAGCTCAAAGTGCTGCTCGGTGTTTGTTTGTCGTGGGGCTATGATATTGCTACAGGTCCCTTCCAGTCAGCTGTGGTCTCAGTAGCCGTCAATGAGCCTGCTGACAGCAGTACAAGCCTCTGATTGGAGCGACACTAATCAGCACTTCACACTTCTCTTGCTCTCATTACGGCTAATGAGCCAATCCACTCAGCCCAGCGAGGGGCTGCCAACTCAGCCAATTAGAGGCCTGTTTGTTCAAATAAACACAGCCATGGTGGGATAACATGGAGGGAGAGGAGGCAGAGGCTGCGGGCATTATGAAATATGAATGGCCTCTGATACGGGCTCTATAGAAAAAGGAATTAACTGTAATTTGATAATTTGATCTCCTTAATTGCTTCTCTGTTGCACTGATGATTGTTAATATTTAAGACAGATTGGTCATGGCTGCTGAACGTTCATGTATCAGCGTGTCCGTGTGTGTGTGTGTGTGTGTGTGTGTTGGCAGAGTCTGAATGGCCCATATTACCAAATGAATGTGCTGTTTGAAGTGGTTACACTGATGCCTCTTGACTTGGTTTAATAAGAAATGTAACAGCAGGTTTGTTTGCCATCAGTGTGCTCAGTTCTCTGTGTTTTTGTTTGTCTTCTTCTTCTCTGCAGAAACAAAAAAGCAGGGAGGTGTTGGTGGGATTGCTGTTCCTGGTGTTTCCCTTCATTCCTGCCAGTAACCTCTTCTTCAGGGTTGGATTCGTGGTGGCAGAGCGGGTTCTCTACATGCCGAGGTGAGCCTGTGTGTGGGTGACCACCTACTCTACTCTACCTATAGATATATTTCTGATCCTGTTGTTGTGCAAAGAGTAAAACTACAGGAGTAGAAGCTGGTTTCTTGGACACTGCTCATGTTTTAATCACAACAGATACGCAATGTTTACCTCAAATCACATCAGCCATCACTCAGATTTCCCATCAACTCTTGTTTTCCTTAACACAACAAAGGATATAGGAAATATTGTCAAACTTTGTGCAGTTTTTTGTAGAAATAAATATTGTAACTTAAACAACATGCTTTAATGGATAATAAAAAGTAGGTGTTGTAGGTTTTGGCCCCCCTCTCTATCAGTAATAATGACTTCAATCACAGTGTTACAGCCATTACACACATTTCACTAAGATCTCACGGTGTGAATTGGTTAAATCCATTTAGTCCTCTGGGGTCTATGATCACGCTGGCGTGAGCAGGTCAAGTGCCGTAAAAACAAAACTAGGTCACCTGGAGCGATGCTGTCAGCTTCACTCGAAAGTGCGAATTTGAAACTCTCTCCCAGTTTTTATTTAACTTTGATAGACCACATAAAACTGGAGATATGACATGTTTTCATTTGATAGTACAAAAGTTTTTATCCTGGGGATAAATATATTTTTCCATATATTGGGGAAAAAGTGGTCGAATCAGATGATACTGTACGTGATGAATGTACCAGAGACGTCTGACGTGGATGAGGGGGTGGTGTTTATGTCTTAATAAAGGACTTGTGCCAAAAAATGGCTAAATAGGAAAAATAATAATCAAAATCATATAGATGAAGTTGTGCTGCAAAAAAAAAGATACCAAGCATGGGCATGTTAAACATTTTTTATGTGATATATAGAGGCCAAAATAGGCTCAGACCCCTAAGTGTTAATAAGAATAAGAATAAGAATGCGACAAGAGGCGATGGTGCCAGAGCTTCACATTTTTTCCCTGTGCAATGAGGGAGTTTTATTTTAGATGTGCTCTCTTGAGTTGTGCCTCTAAGTAAAGTGGGTTTGGGTTCAGGATGCACTGCAGAAACAGGTTTGTATAACGTATCGTCCCACAGCGTCTCATCCCACTGCCTCCCTGATCTCCCTCCAGGAACCCAGTGTATTTGTGGACTCAACATTTACACATAGTCATTTTGTGTGCTTTAGGCAAATAAAAGCTCTCCAGTCTCCAAAATAAAGTGTAAACGCATCAAATCAGCAGTCGAGGTGGATTGAATTCCAGTCGGTGAGACTCATTCTTGCCAGATGTTGAAAAAGTGTAATAGAATCTGTGTCTCCTGGGCAGATATGTGATCTTTACCCCTCCTGTGGTGCAGCTGTGTACTCAGACATGAGCTGTCTCCTCAGACTCCAGAGCTCCAGACATTTGTACATATTAAATCAAATGCAATAAGCACAGAGCCCCTGTAGCGGTCTTCTTTTCCTGGGTAACAAAAGCTCCAGTGGGTGGGTGGATACTTCACGCTCCAACCTATCCCAAGATTCATTGCGTGCGTGTAATGAAATAAATATGGCAGCAAACACAATTAGACTTTTAACAAGTGTACAGGTTATGTGTTGTCAAGGTTTCTAGATGACAGTAGTCATGCAATATATGGTGGGCCACACCCTCTAGTTTCAACTCAGCCTTCGCGGTCTATGGTGGCTGTGATGGGCCAAACTTCCACATGGACACAGCCTCTTAAAGTGTCCACGTGACCCGTGACAGTGAGAGTACATGCACAATGCAGCTTACCGAGGCTAAAGCAATTGAATAGAATACAGCCATCTTTAATGTGGTGGTTTACACCTGTGCTTCTCCTGCTGACATGTTCACTCAGCACACACACACACACACACCCACACTCTCTCCTCTGTCATGCTGCTGGGCACAATCGTGTAATCAAAAAACACACACACACACACCTGGCTGACCTCTAAACACAGTGCATTGTCAGGTTTGAAAAGTTCCAGGAACAGCCTTATTGAATAACTGGAAAGGTGGAGAGGGTTTTTGTAACGCGTTAGGAGTTGTGGACAGCAGATGTGTGTGATCACAGGGTCACACTGCCTCAGCTGAGTGTGGGCAGACAGTAATTTGGGATATTAATCATTTGAAAAACCTAATGAAGTAAAAATAATAATTTACCTCATCTGAGTGCTTATTCACTGTGCTTGTGTGTGTGTGTGTGGTCATTTCACACACTCTCACATGGCAGCCTCTCTCTCTTCTGCAGTCAACAGCCTCTCCACTCCCACGAGAAAGTCTCCACTTTGTTATTCTGCTCTCACTCGCTCCCTGTCCTCCTTTTGTCTGTCAGTCAGTCTGTCCATTATTCCCTCACTGTCACCGTCTCTCCATCTCTTCCTCATTATCTCACTTTCTCTGTCCTTTGTTTTGTTTCTGCTTCAGACCGAACTGTTTTCTCTCAGAGCTCAGTTTTTTTTTTTCTTTGATTCTCCCTCACCCTCTGATTTCATAGCCGGTTAATCCTCGAGGTTTTGTGTCGCGTGAAGTCATGTTCTGTGAATTATGACATCCTCCAGGGGCAGAGGGTGACCTTGATTAGGCTTAGAGGACTCATTGGGTCCACGCACACGCTTACACACATACTCTCCCAGTGAATCCTGCCTCAGAGCAGAGGCTTTAGCTGGAAACAGATGCCCTCAGGGGGTAGAGCTCAGAGAAATCCCCTGACTTGATCTCACTCAGCACTCACTTAACCTGCATGGCTAATTGCAGTGTAACTGTCAGCAGATGATTCTGCTGCTTCCTGAGCTCAGTTCAAACACAGCTCAGCTCTGAAGGGACTCGAGCCCCCTAATACTTCGGCAGCCTTTGTTTCCAGATGGTTACTGTAGGCGGCCTGATTTTCTCAGACGCACCAACATACTGTGTACTTATTCACAATTGCACGCTTCGTTATCACCGTTTCACATAGAAAATAAACGAGCATTACGGAATCTGCCTTCAATTTTAATTACTTACCCAGCAACAGTGGGTCCTTGTGGTTCAGCATTACGTCAGCGAACATGAACTGCCACTTTCTCATTTCTCGTGAGGATGTGGATGTTCGTGTCTCTGCAGTAGATGCACAACAGTCGCAAGCGAGACAAGGTCAAAGCCGAGTGTACAGCTGGACCGTTGGAGGCTGCTGGCATTCAGCCTCGGGTCAGGTGGTTTCACTTCTCTCGCTCTCACTTTTCTTTTTCTGCTTCTCTTGTTGGAAAATGGATAATGGAAATAAAGAAACAGAATTGCTGCCTTTTAAAATCACATTAATTTCCAAGCTCCTGATTCTATAAGCACAACCTCGTCTGATGAAACCACCAAACATTGAAATTAAAGACAGTCTGTGCTCTGGTTTCAGCTCTGATTTCAGCTCTGTCTGTGAGTAAGAAGTCCTCGCAGAGAAACAGAGAAACTCATTGACATCAGCAGAGAGAGGTTTTTCTGTGGAGGGGAAGCCCGACCCCTCATCTGACCTCTTTTAGTCCTAAAAAACCAAGAACTAACTCCTGTGATCTAAAGTTCAAAGTGGACAGAGGTGGAAGAAAACACACACACCCACACAGAGGAATGTTATTTTAGAAAGAGGCGACATGTTTATTGTGACTAGACAACACAGTACAATAAATTGTGTGTGTGTGTGCACAATGTGCATCACTGTGCATCAACAAGCAGATTGAGTTGTTATTCATAAGAGAATTAGTGTAGTATAATCTCATTTTCTGCAGTGGTGATTCACACACTGTTGGGTTTCAGCATCACAACAGTTACACACACACACAGACACACACACACTGAGCAGCTGTATTGTATCCAGCGTCATTGTGCTCTTGACTGTAAACTACAGGTAGTCCAGCTCTGTGAAGCTGTTTCGGTGTTTTCTCTCCTTGCGTCTGACTCTGGTTCTCTCTCAGCTTGTTCTCAGTAGGCCTGCAGTGTTTTCTTTCTTTGACTCTTCCTCCGCCTCATCTCTGTTGCCGTGACAGGCTGGTATAGCTGCTTGAACAAAGCCCCCATTTTAACTCAACATACTGGGAAAGCCTTGTTTTTAGACCAGGAACAACAGGTCATCAAGCTTCAGGGAATTCTGGTACCTAATGAGTTCACCTCATCTGAGCCCAGTGACGTCCAGCTGGTTGTACTTACATCCCATTTCATGAACATGAACTATGTTCTGTGACGGTTGAGTCATCCCAGGGTTTCCCAATCCAGCCACAAGCACATGAAAGGGGCGGAGTTTGCAGCACAGGACCAATCACATACATTGATAAAGAGATTGTGTGGTTGGGGGACAGAGAGGACCTGTTTTCAGACATCATGCCTAGAAAGTGGAAAAACTGGCTTCAGAGGAGTTTTGAAGATATGGATAAAAACAAGTCAGGCTGACTTAACCACACACACATTTCAGAGAGCTGTAGTCGTTTAAAAGATACGCATTGTAATGGATGATCTCTCTTATCTCACACATCTGTCCCCCCCCTCCTCCTCTTGCCACTTTTCTTTCTTCCTCTGATCTTCTTTAGTCACGTGGATCGTCACACGATGTCTTTCGCTCTCTTGACTGAGCTCTCCTCTAATCTCTGCTGTTATTTTTTCGGCTTTATCAATGTTTCCAAGTCATGCAGCTCTAAGCCTTCCCTGATATTTTCTGTCTCTTCCTTCTGTTCTTTTCTTGTGTTGTTCCTCAGTGTGCACTATTTTAGTGTAGCTGCACTCCGGTGGAAACTGTGCAGTAGAGTGGAAAGAGTGGAGGAACCCCTGCATGCCTTAAGCTACGCAGAAACACACATACACCCTAGTATTTGTGTGTGTATGTGTGTGTGTGAGAGGGAGAGACAATGATAGCAAACATTTTTTATCGTGTGATCAGGGTCAGAGTATTTGTAGAAAGTGAGACCACAGGACCTCAAGGGATTTTGGGTCACTTGAGTTTTAGGACATAGAGGATCCAGGACTTCAGAAATCCTGGATCACGAAGAATGTCTTCATGTTTTTTTGTCTCTCACTCCCTTCTCCTTCTCCTTCTCTAGTATGGGTTACTGTATCCTGGTGGCTCACGGCCTGGGGCGGCTGTGTTCGGTGGTGGGCCGTTGGGGAACCACCGTCCTCAGTGTCTCCATGCTGCTGCTGCTCCTGCTCTTCTCCTGGAAGACCGTCCAACAGAACCACGTCTGGCTCTCCAGGGAGGCCCTCTTCCGGTAATGAGGGAGTGTCTGTGTGTGTGTGTACATACAGTGTGCTCATATATTATCAGTGTAACTTAATGAATTCTTATAGAAATGTACAAGAACAAAAGTAAAACACAGTGAAGTAAGATAACACAACACCAAAAGAGAAACAGAAGGAAACAATCTGTAGAAAGAGTCTGAACTCTGCAAAGATCATTAAGACATTGATATGTTACGTTAGATATTAAAACTGATTCAGATATTACAAAACTATGTTTTAACGGAGCTTTAAAAGTGGTTACTAAGCTAGCTGCGCAGACTGCTCCAACATGAAAGACACAGTGAGCCTTGGTATCTAGCCCAGACTTAAGCCTTCAGTGGAGGCGTGGCTGAAGAGGTTTTAAATGTACCAATAAGACTTTACATTTGAAATATGACCAGTGATGATCAGCTGAAAGAGGAGTGATGTGTATAAATCTCCTAAATTCATTGATGACAGATTACTTTAGAAGTGTAGCCAGGGTGTTTAAAGTAAGACTAAGAAACACTCCTTAATTCAGCATCAAAACACTATGGTTAGGTTTGCACAACCTGAGCTGAGATCTGCTCAGGGTGGTGTAGTTCACTATGCCCAGTAGTGCATTTAAGTCCAGAAGGACCAGTGGAGTTACCAGCATGTATAGTCAGAAGAAGGTCATTGGTGACCCTAAACAGCTTAAGCAGACTCAGGTTTTCATTATTCCAGTCTGACGTCAACCATAACAATAGAGTCAGGCTTTAAACCCAGGAGGTCTCCACTGTTCATTTACTAAAAGCTGGTCTCATGAGCTTTTTGAATGGTGGTGAGGAGAGGACTCAGTGAGATCAAATGTTTTGTACATTTGGGCCCAGGTCTCTTTAGAAAGGGCTGGACTGAGTTATGTCTAAATGATGACGGAGCAAACCCAGAGACAATGGACTTATTTATAGTGATGGGGATCTGGGACTAACTGTTTGAAACACCTCCTTAAAGACAGATGTGGGAATTGTGTCTAGTGGGCAGGATGAGGATTAAATTTGAGGATTTCAACATGGGCATCGTGCAAAGCACAAAGAACAGGATGAGGAACTGGAGCATTAAGAACCAAAGCTTTGTGGTCTGATACACAAACATCAATTAGTTCCATGTTGTGGAGAGCTAGAGCCAGGCGAGAGTGTGACCCTCACAGTGACTGGTCACATTCACAGGCTGTGTGAAATGAAATGAGTCAAGAGTCCTGGCTCCCTGCTATTTATAAAAAAAAAATCTAAAAACCTCAGCAGTGATAAAAAAATTCTAAAAGAGATGTGAGAGCATTCAAGATCCTTCTTATGAAACCTGACAAGCTGTCTGCCCCTGTCCTCAGGTGCAAGTCAGTGAGACTGGGGGTAGAGGAGGAGGGGGGTATCAATAAGTGGATCATTTTCCTCCAGGTCTCAGTGATCACAAAAGAACTGTGTGTTTATTTGACATGAAAAAGTCTTGACAGATTCCAGTCTTATCATTCAGAGATCTGACATTTAAAGGACACTTTCTAACAGAGGAAGTGTCAGGTGGAGTGCGGAGAGATCGACATGTGACGAGAACAGACTGAACAGGACCCAGGACTTGTTTACACTTGAGACGATGCCATTTGAGTGACTGACATCTGAGTGATTTTAGTTCCTAAAACTTGTGGCTGTGGATTAACACAGGAACAGCAAAGGGACCGTCTGTGATAGGAGCATGCAGGGAAGTGTATAGATAGACACTTTATTGATCATGAAGGGAATTCAGGCATCAGTAGATTACAAGATACACACGAAACACACCAAATATAAAAACCAAAAGAAGAAACAAAAGCAGTAAGGTAAAGAGCAGAATAAAAATAGGCAGAAACACCTGCACAGCAATAAATCCTAGAAGTAACGTGTAACATAATGTGCAGAGAAATAGCTGTTTTATTATGTCTTATGAAAGCATATATGCACAATGGATAGAGCCTTATATAAATATGTCAGTTTAATAAGTCAGGTAATTGTCCCTCAGCTCTAACACCAGTCCCCTCAGCCCATGTCTGGACACACTGATGTCACTCCATCTATGTAAATGGTTTGTAAAATCCTGCTGCTTCTCAGTGATTTAGTGTCCATTTTAACTAATGAGAAATGACAGGATATGGTCTGAAATGTAATGTGGCTCGCTCTTTAAATGATTTCAGTAATGTCCATCACTAATAATGTCTATAAATGGTCAAAAAAAATCTCAGAACCTCCCAGAGAATCATCACAATCAGTCATTGTCGTCTGTACATCAGACGGTAACTGCTAACAGCCGATCGATCCAGCATGTTAATGGGCCTAATTTTGTGAGTTTAATTTTGTATGTCATATTAACTAGTTCCAGAACATGTCTGAATGTTGGTGTCAGTATGTGACAAATTTCACAGAAAAAACTTGTCGCCGACAGTAACAGAGTTCAAACAGCGGCTCTGTGTTGAAATGACAAGAGCAGCAGCAGGTTCACGGACACATTTGGGGTAATTGCGGCTGTACTTATGACCGGAGTGGGGGTGAAGTCCTGTCCACATGTCCACAGAGGCTGTAAAGTGCTATAGATTTAAAGTGATGAAATTGCCATACATACTCCAGACAGGATTAAAACCACTGACCTGAGCAGGTTGTTTTAAATCATCTCACCTCCTCGAATGAATTCAGTCCACTTGAGGCTAAAGATTTCTTCTGGAAAGGTATTTTGTTCTGACAGGGATTTTGCTGAGATGTCTGTCCTTATTTATCAACACGCCTCATTCTCATCCTCTTCTCTCTTCCTCCTTCTCCTCCTTGTTTCAGGTCTGGTATCCAGACTCTGCCTCACAACGCCAAAGTCCACTACAACTTCGCCAACTTCCTGAAAGACAACGGTCGGCACCAGGAGGCCATTCACCACTACACCTCCGCCCTCAGGTCTGACGCCACACTAAACCGGAGCTGCCTCTAACTCTCTAACTGTGTGCACAGGAAGTGTAGCATAGGACTGAAAACACAGTCTGGGGCTGCGTTCACAGGTGTACAGCATGAGGGTCAACATGAATGGATTCAAATAGAGGTAGAAAAATGACTGAAAACACTTCCTGTGTAGATACATTGTAGGAGAGCAGCTCCATCCCTCTCTGAACTCTACACAACCTCTAAGTGGTTTAAACCTCTTTCTGCTGCCAAGGTTTAGCCTTATAATTGTGCAAATTTAAGTTGTGGTAAACCACGTAACTCTGCTACAGTCCACATATTACTATACACTTGTCCACTCACTAGGGACACAGTTCCATTTGAGTCATATAGATCAAATATTATCCAGGTGCAAATAAGTTTTTCATTTAGATTCTTATTTGAGCTAGAGTCCTAGAGTACAACACAGTTCCACAGTCATTTACTTAACCCAGTGACTCAGAAACAACCCAGTGAATGAAGTGACTCGGTGTAGAACCAGAATAAAAAGCTTGTTGTATGTGCTATAGAAAGTAGTATATACTAAAGTGAAAGTCTACAACAACGGCCATGAAGACACAGTTTAATCAATAGAAAGAAAGCCAAGA
>OMNW01015142.1:6720-24886 GCA_900303245.1 Selene dorsalis
AATAAACCAAGAACACCTAATATACAGTCTATACCTGTAGTGTGGTAGAAATATCTCCCTGCAGATCTTTCCTGGGAAGAGGCTATAGTGGAATAAGCACATTACAACACAGTTTTCAAACCTAAGTATTAGTTGATTGAAACAGCAAAATGCATCAAATTGCATGGTTTCAAAACATATTTCTCACTTTGCTTCTGCCACAAAAAATCAGTTTAGTGGCTGGCAGGCTGTTGTTGGGCCACAGTAGGATGTCTTGCCCCAGTAATGTTAAACTCTCTGTAAACATAGAATAATGTTTCCATGCTAAGGTTTGCTGCTGTCCAAATCAATGGCCCAAGACCTTTTTTTTTTTTTTTCTGGGTGGAGGTCAAAGAACTGTCAGAGGGCCAATAAAGGAAGCGCCACAGGACTGAACTGGTCTAAGTTAGCGGGGGAAAAATGAATGTGGAAACTGGAATAGTGTCATGGTGCGATCACGGGCAGAGGAAGGATCAATCACAGCCAAACCACTGAGAGCATCCTCTACGCCCAAAACAAATGGGGTTTGAATCACCGCTATCTGACTGAGTGAACTGGGCTCCAGTCACAGACTCCACTTTCTCCTGGCTACAGCGAACGTCCCCACTGCCAGAGTATGGAACTCACTCCATGAGGTCATAGAAATAACGTCCTATTAGCTTCCCATAATCCCTTCCTAAATACCCTGATATGGACAAAAGGAGAAAAACGCAGCATCCTACTGGAAAACCAAGAGACGCTATGTTACTGTAGCATTCGCTGGTTATGAGGCTGAAATTTAACAGAACATAAAAAGTGCAAAGACGCGCAGTCATGTACTTGTTCAGCAGCAACAGCCAGGTGACCCAAAGGGCTGATGTCATTCAAGTTTATTCAGCTTTATATTCGAGCACCAGAGCCGCAACAGTTTTCATTACAATCAACTCCTGAAGTCATTTTTGGCTCCGGGGATGGTGACGATGGTTTGGTCGCTCGTTCGACCTCGTTTGGTTTAGACTCAACAACTACTGGACGGATCGTCATGAAATTCATACTGTCGTGTTTCCAGAGGATGAAGCCTAATCACCGTGGCAAGATTTAACAGTTACAATCGATTGTATTAAGTATTAAAAAAAAAAAAAATTGGTTGCATCCATGCTAATTACTCATTGGCAATAGGTCTAAGATATAAAAGTGGATCATTAAAATGTTAAGATGATGTTCAGTGTAACATTGAAGCTCTCATATTTCACAGTCCAACTGTGCAGAGGGCTGTAATTTTACCTCCCTGCACTGCAGAGTCTGGATTATTGAGACATAATGGAGACAAATGCTCAGACCATCCATGAGGACTTTGTTACAAAGAAAGTGAGATAAATGAGAACTAACGTCTCAACCCTTCAGTTAAAGCAGGACATTCTCATCTTGTTTCATGTGGTCGCACCGACACACTCGTACTCAACACACACAATTAATCCACAATTAATCCAACATATTTTAACGTGCTGTAACTGTTGTCGGAGCGAATTTGACCATAATAGCATCTAGAGGATCGGGCCAGGAGAAGAGTTTTTAATCAGAACTGAATGTCTTTTAAATGCTTCAAGACACTGAGGAGGAATTTCCACCACATGCAGCCGGCTTTATGTACTGTATATTACTGTAATATATTACACGTTCTTCTGTTTTCCCAGGAAATGATGGACACTCACGCCCCTGAAAAAATATCATTTTCCTTTGAAAATAGCTACTAACGAAGTGTTTTACATTCCCGCTGTATCAGGTGGTTCGGACAGCCTTGATTGTCCCTTCATAGTGTTGTGTCAACCCCATAAGTTGAGCCATGTTCTCCACACTGACTCTGCTCAGTGGCGGAGTCTGAAACAAGCGGCTCTGTGTACAAAACAAGACATCACACAAAGCAAACACAACCAGAACACACACTGACCTTTGGGGATGAAGTTTCCACTGCAACTCCCTCTGTGAACAAAGCTGCGACATTTAATATTTTTGAGGTCTGTGTCATTTTTGTTTTTTTTACCAGTGAATATCAACAGTGTCCTAAAGTTAGACTGAAGGTCTGTCACCCACTGCTGACAATGGGAATCGAGAGATGAGCTGTGGAAACAACTTGGGCAATTGGCTTGTTTCCTCTGCTGCTTGGGGCACTTACAACTCCATTACATGCTCACTTACTGCAAATTGCATTGTGCCACCCATCTGTGGTTCACTGAAACAGAACCGTGTACATGGGTGGCTAGTCATAGGTCTGGCCCCAGGCTTACTGCCACCTCTAATGACCTTCAAAACCTCAGCACCGCCAAATATTTCCAACCTTAACGACTCGCTTGGCCTCACACTCGCTTGTCAAACGAACCCAGAAACAAGTTGCTGGACGTTCTCCAGGCCTTAAAGACCAGAGTCAAGTCAGGAGGTTGCGTCTAACATTTTAGCAGCCTCTTCCTGGAGGTGAACGGTTTATCCAAGCTTCAAAGCGCTAAGTGAGCCAGAACACACGTGTGCTTTTGTTTTGCTTCATCGGAAAGAGCTTAACGTTTCTTTTTTCTACGGTGGAAGAGCTTGAGACCGGAGGCTGGATTTAACCTTAGCTGTAGACTTCCACTGTGGATTCAGTGTCTTCGCTTGCTCTCTGTTCAAGGCTCATGTTTGATGCTGTGGCTTTTCATTGAGGACCAACGTGACCTTCAGAATCTCCATCTTTCCTCACTTACTGTTTAAAAGATCAATAGATGCGTATTTAGACTGACTGACACTTCGCTCGCCTTTGCACATCACTCCTTTCTTTCAATCAAGTTTTATAAAGTCATGTTATATATATATATAACATCTTAACACGGAGCAAAGACCTAATCAACCCACCTATTGTTTGCAGTAAGTGCAGTTTTCAGCTTTCCGTTCTCAGGGCTCTGACTTTGTTCAGATTTCATTGTGAAATATAATCACAGACTTTTCTTATCACCTTGACGGCAACTTGTTTTTAAACCATTCATGCTTTGTGCTCTTAATACAGTAGATCAGATTACTGATTGTTCCCCTGTCCGACACCTCCACTTACCTGTTGCCACAGATTTTCTTTCAGTTCAGTGACACATTCAAACAACATGCAGGGTCTGATGTTACATTTTAACATTAATTACTTAATACATTACTAATATTTTTTTTTAAGAACATGCAACTAACATTTTCAACAATACTTAATCTCTGTGAAAGACTTAAATTAGCATTCCTGCAGAAAAGCACCTTCTGTATCTTTGGATTTAATCTCTGGATTAGATTCAACATGACATTGAAATGTCCTTAAATGTGCAGAAGCGTAACACCAACAAGCAACATTTCACAGCTCAGTTCCTACCTTAGTGCAGAAAATAAAAGCTGAAGCTGCTGCAGGAGTGTCGCTACCTGGGCTGAGCGTGTGTCCAACGGGCTGAACAGCAGCGCAGCCTTCACCTGCTGGAAAGAGCCAGCCCACCCTGTCACTGCAGGAACTAAAGGTTTACACCTCCTTAATGTCACATGGTGCCACACACAGGTGACATGTAGCGTTTGTGTGTATGCACACAGCACATGCAGGCGTCATATAGGAGTTGGTATACAAACTTGTGTAGTTGTATAGTCGTATACACCTAAAAGTGGTATATGACATTTAAACAAAGATGTTGTACCTGTAGTCACACCTTGTTTTCTACAAGCCTCGTGAAGGTCGTTCATTAAGATGGTACGGTTGAGTTACAGATTAGATATTTAGTTAGTTTAGTTAGTGACCTGATGTCAGTGTGGTTCAGGTGAAACGCTGCTGAAGGTGAAGAGGCTATAGTAAAGACCAAAGCCTAACCCTAACTGTGCAAAATTAAAGTGGAAAAAAAAATTACTTCCAGGTTCTTAAGTGTCCAAAACAAAGTAAAGACAACAGCTGGAGCTTTAAAGCATTGTGAGGGACATTTATCACTGTTTCCTGATGTTTTACACCAAACTATTAATAATCAAATATGCAAAATGAGACTCAGATTAATCAATAATGCAGCACTGATTACAATTTACTCCAATCAATTAAACTTCAGAGGAAAAAGGGACAAAGCTTTAGCGTCAGATCAAAACGTTATTGGCCACTGCTCTGAGTCTTACATGTGTTTTAGGACCTCTGACCTTCTTGCTTCACCTGTGCACATTAAACCACATTAAAGTAGCTGCTGCAGTATCTGACCTCCTCTGTGCAGCTCTCACACTTAATTCACAATAGCAGATTACAAATCGGTGAACACTCTGCCTCTATTGTGCTGAAAATCCCTTAATCCCAGCCTGAAACTCCTTAGAGAGCTCAACTGGAATATCTCTGCCTCCCTCACTTCATAACGGCCGTGCAACCGAACTCTGCTCATTGTCTGGAGCAAAGAGCCGAACTCAGGTTTCATACGTGGAAGTCTATTGGTCCGCTCTCACATATTGTGATAACACAGGTCGTCTCTTATGAAGCAGCTACAAACAGATCTGGGACGATGGAAACGAGAGACCGGGTCGGGTCAGACTCGTGACTTTTCCATTCTGTTGGTGTTGATGTTTATCGTGGGAATATTGTGAAGAAGACGGATTAGCAAATAGCTACTGAACGTTATTATGCGAGGGCGATCACATCTGAGCCGGTGGATGGAGATGAGTTTACATCCGCAGAAAAAATGAAACTGTCAACAGGGTTCATCCTCTGTGGACCATCAACCAACCCCTATAAAAACTGCTGAGATGATTCCATCTGCCACAAAGTACTGGATTAAAAACTGATGCATCAACATCAGTGTTTCAAGAACGTCAGACACTGTCGGACAAAGAAGCTGATCACAGCTCAGGACCCCCACACCCCCCCACACCCTCCATATGCAGGTGACTGGAAATCGGTTCAATTTCCCTTTGGGGCAGCATCACTGCACAGCCCCCTAACCCCTCACTGCAGTGTCTTAATACATTTATCGCTGCATTTTAGTCCCTTTTCTCCTTTGGAGGCCCCCAAAAACATGTGGTTCAACCTGTGGCGATCATCATGTCTGCAGCAAGTTTTATGGTTGTAGCAGTGTGAGGGGTGTGACTCTGCACCACAGAGATGGGCTGAGCGTTCACAAACATCACTCATCAGGCTGTGGTGGCCTCAAAAACCCAACCCCAGGTGTGATGGAGTGTTTGAGGGGTGAAATGGCTCCCTGCGATATTTTGCTGCGACAGCACTAACTGCTCGCTGGCCTCTGTGCAGGAAAACAAAGTCATGCGAGCTATTTGACACCTTTGTAAAATCTGCAGACTAAGAGGGCAAAGCGTATGAAATGATTCAATGGTTTTATTTCTGTAGCTGTAGCACAGTGGGACGTCCTCACAGTAAATTCCTCTGGGTGTCTAAGAGTATGTCTGTGAACCAACGCCAGCTTTTATGTTTATGAACCTGACTGCATTTTTTAAACGTTAACTAATTTTTTTAGTGAGTGTATGTGAGTCCATGTGTCCACGTGTGTGTCTGTGTGCATGCAAATGTTAACACAGTTGGTGGGTTAATGGGGGTCTCAGCAAAAAGTGGACCCATAACAAATCACCTCATTTCCAGGAAAAAGAAATAATTTGTTCCCAATAAAAATGATCTACAAAAATACATGAGCACAATGTTGTACACAGAGCTCTGATCAAACGTTCCAGCACCAAGCCAAGGCACAAAATTAAAGAGGCCAGAAAGATTTCGGGGTGTGAAATGCAGACACTGGCCGCTTTTTGAGCAGAGCTTCTTCCAAAATTTCAAGAAAAAAGGAAGACGTTTTTAAATAAGAAACGATCGGCCAGGATTTTAACAGACAGACAGGTTGCGTCATGGAAAAGGTGAACTGAGGTAGCCATCATTTTTTTTTTCTGCGAAGTGAATCTTTATTTTTCTAGTAATTGGAGCCACTGAACTGAATTTTAGCATGTGCTTGAATTTTGCATGTATTTTCATGGTAAAATTTTCATATTATGCAGATATTCAAGAATATCTTCTGTTAGTCTTATGGAAGGATGCAGTTTAGCTGTAGGCTGCACTTAAACCTTCATCATGAATGCAGAACTTTGTCCCTCTGAAGCTGCCGTACATCTGCGGACATAGTTTACAACTCGTCTGAGTCACTGTCACCGAGATTTTCCCTCTCTCGTCTGTGAAAAAAAAAAAAAACACACCAGCAAGTGACGTGCAAAGCTGTCACACGCATACGACTAAGCAAATTAATTTGTTGCACAGACTTTTTTTTTTTTGCGACATATGTGTTGCACCTGTAAATTCATGTTTAGGTCAGTGAAGTGATGCAGTGTGCCGCCCCGATCATTACGTTAATATCTGAATATCTGTACAATCCTATATAATATCTATTATAATGCAGTAAGATAGGACTAAGCTGCACATTGTTCAGGCCACACCTGTCACCTGTGGGGTCCTGCTACACTCAGTCCTGGTGGGAAATCCAGTTATGTCTCAACCTGATATTGGTTTCCTGTGTGTGCGTGAGCATGTTTTGCATTTGCGTGTGTCTATCTACTGCCCATCTGCGGAGCGTGTGTGTATGTGTATACTGTATGTGTGTGTGTGTGTGTGTGTGGTTGGCAGAGTGTGTCTTCTCCTGAAAGGCAGAACAAGCAAACACACAGCTCTGCAGTAGGAAGCTGAAGCTGATGGGCTGTTTAACAGCTGCTGAGCTCTGGTTCACTGCAGTTCAGCTGCCTGATAATGACTCTGTGCACTGTGCTGCACATCCTGCCTCCTCCTCCACCCCACCTGCACACATCCACCTGCCTTTCATCTGCTCTACTACTCCAGCACAGGAAGCTGCTGCTGTGTGTGAAGGAATTTTCTCAACCACCAGAGAAGCATCTGAAAGTAGAAGTTTTATTCCTTTATTGGACACGAGAGGGCCGGGACATGAAGCCAGAGAGCGACGGAGGACAGGAGGCTTTGATCTGACAGGAGAGAAAAAGGTTTTATTCTCTGACTCCGTCTTCCACTTCCACTGTGGGACACGTCTGAACTGTTGCCTGTGAATCTGAGCGGAGCTGTGTTACATTAAATAGTCTAAAGATGTCATGTTTTGGATGCAGGATCAGTTGCTCTGTATTTACACAGTGATGTTGTTTCTTCAGTAGTAACTTAACACCAGGCTGTTTGAATTCCTTCAGACTGATGCTGGTGTCGGTCTGTGTGGCCTGGCCTCCTGGAGTATGAGCCGATGTGTTGGACTTCTCACAGTTTCCAAAAATTGCTTAATTTTCTCTTGAAAAAAAAAGACACAACGCAGCGTGGACGCTGTGTAAAGTGGCAGTCGTCAGTCAACGGGGCGAACGCTCCTCTACTTTAGCTTCGGTGAGATGCCGAGCACAGGATCCAGAGTCTTTCCATCTCTTTCCTTACAGTAAGTGCAGGACTTGATTAGTTCCATACTCGACCTCTGCAGCTACTTGTGGAGTCTAATTGACACCCAGCGTCTTTGTTCCCTTCGCCCTGCGTCGTTTATCTGGGCAGCGAAAAAGGATTCGCTCTGTGAATATTCATGTGTGTTCAGAGCTCCTTTAGATTGTGGAACGTTTAGGTTTGCCCTCGTTCCTCCGCTGAATGGGAAACAGCTGAAATTTCAAAACGCTCTTGTTTAAATCTCAGTGCTCTTAGATACCAGAACACACACACACAAAACCAAAGAAAAGCGCTAAATCGATCAGGAGGGAATTTTGGGCTCGCCGCTCTGGCTGCGGATCCGTGAGGTTCCAGTAATTTCACTGTCTCCTGTTTCATTCAGAAGCAACTGTTACGTGTGAGTTTCATAAGCATTCTTATGTCACGGCTCATGAGGCTGTGACGTGACGCTAATCTAGCCCAGCATCGCCGGGGGAAACGGCTACTTTATCCTGGCTCTGGGCTGCACCGGACCACTTGGCGAAATTTGCAGGTTTCCATCTTCACTTGTTATTCTTCTCCCACTGCTTCGCAGCTCTTTCTCAGCTCTAATTTCCATTATTTTAAACATTTGCTCATTAAACAAAAGGAGAAATGGTGCCATGATAATCACGGCGTTTTAAGCCTGAGCGGAGCTGGAGCGATTTAGTGGATTAGTTGATTGACAGAAAATGAATTGGCAGCTGCTTTGATAATGGATTTGTCATTGGATTCATTTAGAAAACTAACATGTCAGGTCAGATTGTATTTATGTTGCCTAACATCGCACATCAAACAAGTTCAACGCCCTGCTGGGGCTGCTACTCCTCCGCTCCTCTGTTTTTAGATCTGAAAACTTTTAGATTGAACTTTGACACTCGAAGACGTCACTGTGGATCCCATATAACTGGTCGATGAAGTGTGACGCACAGCAAACAAATATAAAAATCATTAGCTGCAACCCAGAGCACGTTCTTCAGTATTTGAATGAATCCTCTCTGTCTGGATCTCTGGAGGCTTCGAGAGCCGAGCAGCAACTTGTTCTGTAAATATTTGTGTTAGCTAACGCAGCTTTGAGCTGAGCAGCCACAGTGAGAGCTGTCAACACCATCAGGACAAGATATGTGTCGTAATCATTAGACAACACTTACTAGTCCTTTTTATTAGGGCTGAACAAGTAAACTGAAATAGTGAAATACGCAATGTCAAGATCTCATAAAGGTCAAATGACTCAAATCATATTGTTCCAGGTAGAGAACTGATGAAACATCTGTTAATAATACAGCTGTTAGATACTGATGCGTATGATCCCTTAACACATGATTTTATAGAGGCTAAAGTATGATTAGGATTTATCTGATGTTCAGTCTTGCATGTTTCCATAATGTTTGGTAGTTCAACAGTTTGTTTATGTCCCTCTTGGATGGAGCATGACCCCGAAGCAACGAGCTAATGGGCCTGTTTGACTGCCGGCTCACACACTGTAATCATCATTGCTCATAGACTATGCAGTTTAAGCCTCATAATGCAGCTATTATTGTATTTAGTCATTAATTTGATCAAACAGACTCATAAAAGATTAAAATCTCTATTAACCTATTTGGTTTTAATCACAGATTAAATGGTTTGTAAACCTTGTTTTTATGGTGCCATGCTCCGAGGTTGGATCTATAAAATTAAGGTGTCTGAAACCGACAAAACAATTTCCTTAATCTATTTGTGCTGTTTACTGGCTCTTCTACAGGCAGTGTAAACAGCCTCTTAGGTGCCTCCATAAAAACAGGCCTGTTGTTTCTCAGGCAGCGCTGTGGCTGGAAGCAGGAGATGCTGCTGCACCGTGTTGTGTCTTCACCGCTCACGTTCTGGGTCGGTGTTTCTCTCGCTGCGTACAGTATCTGCTCTCCGTCCTGCACAATTATGTCATTTCTTCTTAGGTTCAAGAAACACAATCAGTGATTTAACATCCAGCCTTTGATCTGCCAAACTTCATGTCTTTGCCGTCTGTGCCGGACAAAATGATTCAAGCTCTCAGAATCTCTTGGAAATATTTTTGTTGAAACAACTTCATTCCAGCTGCGCTAAAAATATCGACTTCAAGCATTGTCATGCGGTCTCGGGCTACACGAGTTCGGTTTGAACATCAACTCCAAAGTTTCCAATTAGATTGACAGCACTTTGCAGGGCGAGTGTTCAGATCTTAGCATGAGGTTGAAATTCAATGATTTGACTACAGCTTGCTTATTTAGCCCCTAATTCAACCACAATCTCCATCAAGAAAGACTTGGCTCCATTTGACTTTAAACTCTGTGCTGAGGTAAAAATAGTCTTTAACACTGCCAGAGAGTTTACAGTCAGGAAAACTGCATTGTTTAGAAGCTTAATGAGACCTGAAGCTCATTCACAAATGGATTTTAAAGCTGATGCCCGCAGAGGAAAAACAGCAAACCTCAACTGTTGTCTCAGAAAGATAAGAAAATACATTGCATAGTTGCACAGTAATGTGTGTTAGACAGTCACTTACTTTTGTGATGCTGAACTCTGAAACTCTGGGAGAACGGAGACGGATTCTGTCCACGAGTTTTACTACAAAAAAGACTAAGGCCAGAAATTAAATCCTGTCAAGAAAAGCATTGCTCCTGGCTGCGGGTGCCGCCTCAGCCCTGACTCACATTGTACATTAAACACCCGCTTGAGAAATGACTGACCTGGTGGCACGAAGGGACAAAGTCTCACCACAGAGCGCTGCAATGTAATAATGTGTGTTTTTTTTAACTACTGTGAAAACAGCCCTGATGTTAATCTGTCAGCCACTTCAACCCTGAGAGAGAAAATATCCCGTTTTCATTTTCCTGACCACTTATGTAATTTAACTGCTAGTTATTACACAGCGTATTTGTTATTACGGTAAGGTGTTTAAATTCATTCATCATATTCAAAAGCTGAATAATGGCCTACTTAAAAGAAATTAACTAAAATGACACCCAACGAGCGCCAAGTCCAAATAATCCAAACAATTAATGCACCTCACAATGTCACGGAAAGTTATTTTAAAAAATACTTGACAACCCCAGATCAGCACCAACATGTCATCATGCCCACCACCGTGTTTGGTGGAAATTACTTCAAGCTTTTTGTGTAACCATGGTGACCAATCAAACAACCGAGAAATGAGACTGGTTCCTGTGTTTTTGGTCCAAAGTCAAAAATACACTGATGCATATCAGCTCGTTATTGTTTTTCTAACCCACTGGGTTTTCAGACGTTCTTAGATAATAGATGCACAAACTTCTCCGGCTCCTAATGCGAAGGAGCTTTTTCAGCCGAACGTCCACTTCACCCGGCACCATTTTCAGTCTCTTTCATCGATATTAGGCAACAACGTGACCGCAGGCCGGAGGTAAGCTTTTCCTAATGGAGATGACCTTATGAATAAGCTCTGTCCGTCCCCCCCACATGTTGCCACGGGTCACAGACCTCGTCGTGCACCTCCCCAGCAAATCGCGCCACTCATTTGTGATGAAATGGCCGTGGAGGTTGCCCCCGTCATGTGAATGTAAATGTGCATAGCATGAGAAAGACAAATTAAAGGTCAGTTTTTCTTTCCTCCGATCTCCGCTCCTCTTACTCTTTTCACTTCTACACAGCTTTGGAAAATTCTCTGGAGTTTATTTGTAGATTGAAACAGTGGAGGAGAATGGCTTGTAAGTGTTTCCAGCCATTTGGGTTTTTCCACCGTTTCCACTCACTTTTCGGTCGAGTCAGCACCTTTAGGACATATACCTTCTTTGGTTGTCAGTTGCAGATCGGTTCTGTATCCATTCCTCACATGCACAGGCCCTTCATTACCACATTGTGAAATTGCAAATAACGTCCGCTATAACTAATTGTTTCCTCTGTCAGACGGCCACAGTGGTGACAAATAAAAGGAGCGAGGATAAGAAACAGATAATGGTTATTTATTCTGGAGAATGAGCAGTGCAACATCAAAGGCAGGATTAAGAGTTGGGGAGAAGAAGATCTGACAAGAAGCGCAGTAAGATGAGAGGTATTTTGGGACTTGACTTGAAGCATTAGGCAGCTGGATAACAAGCAAGAGAAACTCTGTGAACCCAGGCACTCGAGAGTCGCAGTCAAGTTAAAACAGAAATACAGCGAATACATCTTCCCATTCTGGAACCACTGAAGTGGGTGTTGAGTCATTTGACTGAACAGAGGATGAGGAAATGTCAAGAAACTGTGCCTGTGTGAATACACGTCTCTCGAGGGAATAGTAATAAAGACTTTGCTGAAAGGCCTCGAGATTTATGTGTCTTGGACAACTGGTCGGCACCGGGATGCTCAGCTCAGCTGCAGGAAAGAGGAGAAGCAGAAGTGGAAAAGAAGCTCGTAGCAGCCACCGTCCCGCTGGATGAAACCGCTGCAGCGCTGTCGCCCAGTCCCTCGCCAGCATGCGGCGGTCTGGCAAGAGTCAGCGGGGGCTTGACCCGGGGGTAAACCGCAAACTGCCACCAGAGAGGGTCAGAGTGGGGAAAGCGGGGCAGCAGCACAGTACAGTACACCACAGCAAAGACAAGCTATTTTACAGTCGCTTGCCCTTTATGTCATTCTTGAACTTTGCTTCTTGGCAGTTTCTGTTTTTTCATGATTTCCTCTCCCTCTGTTTTAAAGCTGCAGCCAGATGCACTAAATGCTTCTTTTTTTTTTTGGTATTGGCATTTTTGACCACAGTCCTTTGACCTACATGGTCTAAAGCAGCTCTCGTCAGTCTAGTTTTCTCTGGTCTGGACTTTTCTGCGCAGGGATTCACACTGATCGACTGGTAGGTCACACTTTCTTTTTCTTTGCTTTGTTAGCGTTGATAACTGTTTACTAGATGAAATGTTGTGCGGTCGATATCATCAAATGTTCTTATTTTGCGCTTTGATGATTCCTGAAGCTACTTACAAGGACCACCACCACCATTAGCAAGTACAGAAAGTAAAACTCTCACATTGCAACTTTAAAGCAGGAAATTAGAGGCTGGTGATGCTGAAGTATTTTCTGTAGCAGCTGGAAAAGTCAAAAAGTTATTTTTAAAATGATAAACAGTTAAGCTAAGACTTCTTTCAGTGATGAAAGTCAATGCACTGTAGTCACATCTAAATATGTCCATGTCTGGATCATGGAGCGGGCCCTGAAGTGTGACCGACCCGGATGGGGCTTCGCTCCGAACACTGCTGGTTCCTCCAGCTGGGCCTACAACCTCAGCAGCATCACACACTCTGTCCCACCTGTGACAATAAACAGCTTTATTACCACCTCCCGTCCACTGACGCCATTTAATGCTCTAATCACTGGGATCATCCCGAGGTCAGAGCCGACCACAGACGCTCTACTCTCCCATGCATCCGCGCTCAACCCCCCCCGAGAGCTGACCTGGAACACAGTGTCATACGTTACTAGTGGCATGCAGTCAATCTGCAGATATTTCATACTTGAAGAGTCCGGTCATCAGAGCGAGGTTCGTTTGGTGCCAGTTGAAACGCGACTCGAGTTTCCTCCGTTAAATGAATTCATTCAGACATTTCAGTGTCAGGTTGAACTGACTTAACGCCACTTTGTCATTTTCGGTCCCTTTAAGCACGGAGAACGTGCTGAGCCTGACATCTGTGTCATCCTCAGAGCTGATAAACAACTGATGTGCACTGATGTCTCAAAATAAACACTTAACTCTCTCTAAGTGGATAAACACCTGTTTACAGCAGTTGTACAGTGACGCTGGGCTGTAATAATGCTCTGGCTTGTACAGTCATGGTGCAGTCATCTCAGGAGGAAGGTCTGCAGGAAGTTTCTTTGGTCACGCTGCTCTCACACTCTTTTGTTCGCTGGTATAATTTCATCACATACTGTATCTGTCCGACACGAGCAGAGGAAGACGATGACGATGATGTGGTCTGTCACGTTTACAGCGCTGCACGTTGGCTGACGGTTTAGTTTTCACACTGTTTGCTTTTTACCTCCATCCTGCTGCTGCTGCTGTTTCTTCTCTGAAGTCAAATACACTCATGCAGTGAATTATTTAAAATGCAGCTCATTGTCTGTGGATCCACTCGAGTCGAGAGTCAGTGAAACTGAGCTCAGAGCTTCATTTGGACCAAAGCTTTCCAACCTTTAATGACGCCGTCCTCCTCTATACATCCGTGTACAGTAGCTCAGACCTGCAGCTACATCCTAAGGTTCATTGAGAAGTAAAAGAACGGTCAGATAGATTAATTGATCTCAGATGTGTGAACGGTTCCAGGCCTGATGAGGAACTTGTTCTGGTCCCTGCTTCTCTCTTTTATAACCTCGGGCTTATTTTCTGCATTTATATATTTGTGCTTTTTTTCTGTGACCGTTTTCCGCCCAGTGCTCATAACTCCGCAAGTCACACAGACTCATTAAATTGATTGATTGGCTGCTCAGGGCTTTCCTTTTTTCCATCCGTTTATTTACCTGTTTTGGAGCGAGTTTGCACCAGTATATGGTAACGTGATCCCGCTTTTTCTTTTTCCGTTGAAAAATTTATATGACACATGTCACTGCGTAGCGTAGCTGGAGTTAAATGTTCCGATCGCCCATCGGCTCTTTGCAGCGGCAGTTTAAAGACGGCTGTGTAGGTTAAGGAGTGTTAAAGAGCCACACACATGGTTTTCCTAAGCTGTAAATTTTATGGATAATTTCTGATGTGGTTACAGATTTATACCCCCCAACTAAGCACAGCAGCTGCAGGTAATTACTGACTCACCCGCCTTGCTCTACCTCCACTAGTTCACTCTCTGTCTTCCACTTGGTCTTTCTCTGCAGCTCCGTTCACTGTGGCCTTTGATTCATTCACACAGACACGTGAGAAGAGAAAGTGACACACGTTCACCTGAGTTTTTCAGTTCATTATTAAACATGCATCTCTGGTAATGTCAATGTTTCAGTTAACGGTTTCATTATCTCTATTTTGAGGATCTTCGGTTCATAGCAGGGAGCATTTCAAACATGATTTTTTTTAACTTATTCTTGTAAATTAATACTTCGTAAATCTTTACCCGATCGGATATTGTGGAAATAACCAAAACTAGAAACAGGGAACATCTGACTTTTGATCACGTCTGAAAGGATCTGTCTGCAGGATTCGGAAGAATATTTCCACATTAAGGAACTGATACTTAGCACATTGGACCTGCAGCAGTCTGTAGGTGTTCAAGTGAGGACAGTCAGAGTCACTGTGACCTTGTGATGCGTCCTAGTGGATGCATTTTCGCTTTCTTTTTGAACGGTGACGGTTATAAAAAATGTGTGAAGTGTGTTTTGAATGGTGGAGAATGTGAACACAGATTGAAATCGATGTGTCTGCATCTGACATCTAAACGAATAAAGCAAACGAGAATGGAAAGTAACGACTAGTTGAAATCAGTGCCACCTTCTATTGTCGGAGTGGAACAGAAACCCAACATCACAGTGGGTCGTCTTTATTGTCTTCATGTCTGAACGCTGTGTATCAGTATTGGTAGGATACTGTATATTTACAGTACGAGACTCCAGTCTTTGACACTGTTTCCACAAATATGTTCAGAAAAGTGGTTTTATCGTCTGTCTACTCCAGCTGTCGTATCATTACAGTTTATACTCCCATACACACAGAGTGAGGTCAGACTAGACTTCAAATTGAACTGAAGGATATGAATATTTCCTGAAAGAGCTTGCGGTCGGGTCATGGCACCCGCGTACAAACCCGTGTCACCTCGGTCTCATCAGTCGGCGCTCGCAGGCTGATAAATCAGTCCGTACAGGACCTTGGCAGCTCGTGGCATTAGGTGCACTCAGTACACTCTCCCAGGCTGCACTGGGGTGAAGTCCCACCATGCGCTCATGCCCATAACTCAACTGCAGCCAAACCAACTCATTAGTGAAACAATCCTCACCACGCACTGGTGTGTGTATGTGTGTGTGTCTGAATGAGCAAATGAGAGCGTACAGGGTGAGATTTCATGTTGTTCTGGAAGATTTGTCATCACAAGCTCAGAATGCATTATATTGTTACAATATCTCTTGTATTCCAACTACCTGTAACATTTTCCGATTTGCTAATATTTTCCATGATATTTTCCCACATTCGCTCAATCACTCCCAACACATTATCCACACATTATCCAGTCTTTGCTTGCACAATATTTATTCATGTTACACAATATTCCAAATGAGCACCCCTATTTAATGTGCTTATTAACCTTTATAAAAACAGACATGTTATGAATGTGTGTGTATATGCAACACCTCAAAACTGACTGTGAGGACTTTTATGAGGAATGTTAGCAGTTCAGTGAGCGCATTGGCAAACACAGTTCAGTAATCCATTTATGCACACTTTGCCTTTTCTGTCAGACGTAGCGGTTAAATCATTAAAACGTGTGGACGATACGAGGTTAACGCCGTATCGTGACAAAGTGTGCTCATTAGCATCCACAGGCCCGAGTGATGAACGCAGGCATCACGGAAACAGACAGTCGGATCGCATCTTCAGACAAAAGCAGGTTTCTCAATCAGGAAATCGTCTTGTCCTTTCAACAACAAAGCAAACCAACAAACAGTATCAAGAAAAGTAATGTTATACAACTGGGTTTGAACCTTGGTGCTTCTACACAGTGACTGACCTCCTCAAAATGAACTGAAGATGGGGAAAGTTCAGATTAACGAGGGACACGTCCTCAGGAACACTCATTAGATCCAGTTCTGGAAGAGGTTTCGACTCTATGATCAATTCAGTCTCGTTCGTATCAGTGGAATTGATGAGAGACTCAGCGCAGACACAGATGAAGACGGTGCTTTTTTAGATATCCCGTGATGGGTGTCGGACGTGTAATAGACATGAATACCGTCCGGGCCAAGCTGTACAGATCATTGGCCCTGAGAACATGGTACCTAATGCTTCAGCTGATAATCAGGTCGAGTGGTTGACATCAATCTCGGTGGATGGATTACACTTTAAACGCACAATCCAGACTTCATCCATTTTCTGTTTAACTAATGGTTAGACTTCCAACTCCTCGTTCCCCTGAGCTTCAATTAGAGGGCTTATCATTAGACGCCCGTGTCCAGCTCACCTCTGAAAAAACACTTTATCATCTTTAATTTCTTTTGTTGGCTTTATGGGATGTGAGGTGTAGAGCAGTCAGGAACTAACTTTGAGGGTGTTCCAGTTCTTCTCTTATTAATCAGCAGCTATAAAGGCAATAGCAGAGGGAAAAATCAAGTCCTAACAAATGTACAGTTCACTTTTCCTGTCCTGTCTACATGAAGAATTTACTGCTATGACTTTGAACTAACAACCAAATAGTAAATCTTACCCACTAGAACAAAGCGAAGAAATGCTGCAGGCAAAAAGTAAGTGTTCATCTCATTATAAAAAGCTTATTAGGTTGTGTTTCTTGTTAGGCCACTGACACATTATTGTGTGAAGTAATACTTCGCAAGGGTGCATTTTAATTGAATCCTTGCCTTCTGTTCTAGCTTAATAGCGACTATTCGATGATTATAGATGTTTCGGTGTATAAATCAATTCAGCTTTTCTCTCACACACAGGGCTGGACTCAATTATTTGGCCCAGTTGGGTTGATTTTGATTGTTGAACAAGCAAATGAGACATGACATGGAAAAACATATCCCTTTTTATATGAACCTGAAACTCCTTTAAGTGTGAGCTGTGCCTGCCCATTTGACTTGATGTATTTTTTGGGAAATTGATACAACCTTTTTATTCTTTTAACAGTCATTTGAGCCCCCCCACCCCCACCTCTATTCATTGTTATGTATTTCTTGGCACATGCGAAGCTGAGCAGCAAATACCTTGTTGATACAGTCATCACATAAATAAAAGCACACCAACAGGATAATGAAATGATTTCTGCGTATGGTTATAGCCTGCAAAGGCCAGTTTCACTGATCTGTTGGGATACTGAGTCACTTTCCATCTAACACGTTTCAAAGAATATGCAGCTGTCCATGTGCAAACACACACACACACACACACACACACACAGTTTCATTAAGCATCAGGATTTTGTATGTACAGTATATTCTATTATTAGAGTTCAGAGAGGAGTACCAGGTGCATTGGAGGGATATTGGTGGTGAAAAGCGCACGGTGTGGGTTGTTCTGTGGGTCTCCTCATCAGCCAATCAAAACATCAGACAAATGCCGGGGACACTTTTAGATTCAGACTCATAGAGTTGACGTGACAGCTGACGGCTCAGTTTGGTTAAACACGACTTCTTCTTGAACAAGTCGGGTTCTTGAACATGAATCTACAATATCTGAGCCCAGTGAATCGTAACACGAAAGAATGACTGAACTGATTCCAGCTAACAGCTCAGTTAAAGGAGAAGTTCCGTTTTTTTTACAACCTGGACCTTATTTCTAACATTAAATACGTTCATTTACTCACCCGAACAACTTTGGTGTAACTTGGAGTCCTTCTGAAGATATTTAGATCCACTCGTGATCTACGTATATCCATATAACGGGAGTTGTTGGGGCAACGATGCAGCGTCTAAAAAAGACATTATCTGCTGTGAAACTCCTTCATTTCACCAATATGTTGTTATGAATCACCAGCACTATTCCCCCGTGAGCTCGGAGCGGCTCGGAGTTGTGTTGTTGTTGTCACCCGGTGTTTTTTACACGGCTTTTCACTGACCTACGACCTCAGCAGTGGCACG
>OMNW01015144.1:0-10745 GCA_900303245.1 Selene dorsalis
GGTTCCGATCCCGGTTCTGGTCCCGGTTCTGGTACCAATTCCGGTCCCGGTCCCGGTTCTGGTCCCGGTTCCAGTCCCGATCCCGGTTCTGGTGCCGGTCCCGGTTCTTGTACGGGTTCCGGTTCCGGTCCTGATCCCGGTTCCGGTCCCGGTGCCGGTTCTGGTACTGGTCCCGGTTCCGGTTCCGGTCCTGATCCCGGTTCTGTTCCCGGTCCCGGTCCCGGTCCCGGTTCCGGTCCCGATCCCGGTTCTTGTCCCGGTCCCGGTTTTGGTACCGGTTCCGGTTCCGATCCCGGTTCTGGTACCGGTACCGGTTCCGGTTACTCTAGTTTCTGTTTTGTTTTCTTGGTATTTGTTGAAGCAGAGTTGAGATTGTGGATAACATTTTAAATGTAAGAAAATAATTTATTTAAACAATATTGTATTGCTTTATTGCTGTAAGAAAACATTTTAATATGGTGATATTACTTTTTTAAATGGTATATGTTTCTTAATGTTATACATTAAACCACCCTTTCCTTCTAATTCACTGCAGTGAGAGAGACAACTACATACAATTTTATTATAACTTCCAGTAATGCTACAAAATGTGGGGTGACAGCTCTGTAAAAATTAGGTGACACAAGAAGGAATTAAACACAAATAAGAGCAAAAATGTAAAATATGCATGCACTTTTAGTTTCTGTAACAATTCTGGATATAATAGAGACTGAGATGCAGGGAGATACAAGTCCAAAATGCCAAGGTCTTTGCTGGGTAGTGATGTGGACATACACAGGCAGTCAGGCCAGAAAAGGCAAACAGTAACTGGCAGGGAGTGGGCAAAAGTCCAAAAGTCAAGGCAACAAGGCAAAGTAGCAAAGCATGGACTCAGACACAAGCACAATGCTGAAAAGTGATGAACACGTGAGGCAGAACAAAGACAACCTAGCAGGGAACAAATTTTTATTTATTTAACCTTTATTTAACCAGATAAAAAACCCGTTGAGATCGGGATCTTTTTCACAAGGGGGACCTGGCCAAGAGGTCAGCAGCACATGTCATAAGAAACAGTTACAGGAAGAGACAGTAAAAAACATACTTTAAAAAAAAAAAAAGAAAAACATTGGAAAATGGAAAGGTGTCTGTGTTTGTGTGTGTGTCTGTGTGCATGTGTGTGTTTGTGTGTGTGCTTGGGGAGGTAGTAAGGTAGTAAGTTGATTGGAAGCAGGTCTGGATCATTAAGGGGCGGGTAGCACACGGGGCAGAAACTAAAGCAACAGAAGAACCAAGTTAATCAAAATAACACAAGAAATACAACAACAAAAACTCAACCTTGGCGTTGATTTGGAATGTATTACATATATTTTAGATCTGACTGGAGTGGTGCTTTTAAAACTTGTGGAAGAAGTAGATCGAGTATATCACTGTAGTATTTGCAATGTTTTGCACAATACAGAGGTTTATGTCAGGTATATTTATTAAAACATCACAACGCACTGGCCTTTGTGTTATATTTTTCAAATGTCAAAGTTGGGATCAGCCCGTGTTCTTTGTCAGTCTGACTGCAGTAAGGAGCACTGGTGTTCCTAATGGAGAAAATTAGTTTGGAGCCCTGCAGATGTTCACATTACATGTGACACTCAACTGCAACTGAGAGGCATCAATAAGTGAATATGTGGCAAACTTCTGTCCATCCTGTTTCATTCCATGTGACATGTGCAGTGCAGGAAGAAAGACTGAGCCTGAGGCAGAGATGTCTGACTGTAGAGCATGAAGGATATTTTGCTTCCTTCTAAAAAAAGGTGGAGAATCCATGACAGCGCAGTGAAAAATACCAATTTCTAATCATACATAATGTTCAAAATCTTCTTCATTTGCACGTCAAGACCTGTATTTGTGCATCAGCTTCATTACCCTGCAAGGTACGTTGAGTCATCCTCCTCCACACTGATATTTTCTCCCTCAGTATGATTTAATTCAAACACCTGATCACCAGACTTGTGTTGAACAGCTTTAGAGACTACCTTATACTCATCAGCCCGGAATACATGTAGATTGACTGTGAATCTGCTCTCTGTGGATTGATTCTTTAAAGGGCTGGTTAGTCATGTTGTTGTAGTTTGACATGTGATTTTTCGTCATGTTACTCAGCTTTAAGTCTTCATCATACTGTTAATTGCAGCCCATGTGACTCACAGAGACTAATTACCCTCTGTGGGGTAAACCAAGGCTCTATTGTGCACTTGTCCTTCAGCGATTTGTGAATTGTTTTGTTTTTTAATTTTCACAGTCACATGTTAGAGACAGCTACAACATAGAACAATACTGATAGGCCCTGTACCTTTTTATTATGACCAGTTTTACCTTACACTACCTGTGGCGGCGACTTGACACCGGTTTTCATTAATTCATATTATTCATCATGGAATTGGAAAAATAATCAACATTTAGTCTTTTTAATGTCAGAAATATTGAAAAATGCCAACTACAGCTTTTCAAAGACTTTAAAGGGGCAACCAAAGAACTGGTTGTTCATCCAAATCCAGTTCAATAAAACCACATGAAACAAAGGCAGAAACCCACATTTTAACAGCTGTAACCACTCAACTTTGATAAATGACTATAAAGTTGTGCTAATCTGTATTTTTCCTTTTTTAAAATTTTAACAGTGGATCAAATGACTGTGTGATGTGAATGTCTTGTAGTAACAAATTCACAGAGGATTATGAGCAGACTGTGTATTTTCATTTTGCTGCCCACAACCATGATGTTTGGGTTCAGTTTCACTGCATTTATTTCCCATGTGTTGAAGTAGGCAGCTGTAAAGAACAAAAAACAGCGATAAACCTACTTCTGTTTTGAGCCTAGCACCTATTGTCAGGCAGAATGGATGATGAACATAATGGACCATTAAGCTGCTTAAGAGCTTGTTGTTTCCTTCAGTGGTTGGTGGAGACCAAAAGCGCAAAAAGTGAGCAAATATTGGACGGTGTCTGCAAGAAATGTAAATAGGTGACTGCTGGCTAACACATTTGCTATGTCAACTGCATTATTTTAGGTTTGGTCACTGAATAGCATTACACATATTATAGTACTTTGTAGACCTCATGTATGGTCATGTCAATACTGATCACTTGTTCCTGATGCACTTGTGTTAATATTAAGTCATCATTGTCCATGATATGACTTCTGGGAACTGTTGCATTTAAATTAGACAGTGTGGTGCAGTCGAAAATAGCAGAAATGTATGTCTGCAGCAAAGATTGAAGACGAAAGAGCTTCCTGGCTTAAGATTTCTGCTCTACTGAAGCAAGACGTTTGCTTTTCTGTAGGCACACCTCAACCCTCAACTCATTCTGTTACAGCCAAAAGAAAGACGAATGAAATACTTTTTTTTTTTTTTTCATGACTCTAAATGTTAAATTTCAACATTTAATTACACCCGACCTGATTAAACCACTGCTCCCCCTCAATACAAGGGAACAAATGGATGCATCATATTAGGTTGTATCAGAAAATGTGCTTTCATTCTCTACTGAAGCTTCAATCATGAATCCTGGGAGAGTCGGCAAGACACGACGAGACCAGCCTCATAATTAGGAAGGGCTCAAAAAACATTTTCAGTGGTGGTTCTGAAATAATGACTGTAATGAGGTTTAAATAACAGCAATGTTTTCCATAGTATTTTCCTGAATGTATTTTTAAGTAGGTACTTATATATTTTCAATTTTTGTTCTACTTTATGCAAAGGCCAAAGTCAGGACACAGAGCTCATTATTAAGTGAATGCTCAAGGCTGGTTTTGGTGATGACAGAAAATATACATTTTTATTCCTCTATAATGCCTGATTTGACTACATTTCCTCCTGCTTTTGCTCATTTGTTTTTTGTTTGTTTGTTTGTGATATGAGGAGTTGCTTATTGCTTACATGCAAAGGAAAAATTAAAATTGGCAACTGGCAGTTGCAGTGGTCTCCTGAGGATTTATTACATTATCAGCAGATCCTTGTTGACTTACATAAAATGGAAACACCAATATCAAGTAGATTTGCATCACAACTTTACACCCTCCTTGGATCTGCCTTTAATCCTTTTACTGTTGACTGTTGCAATGACCTTTTGCTCTTGACAGAATTGACTGAACAGAATATCATCCCAGCCCCTCTGAGAAACACATGGATTCAGTTAGACAGAAGACAAAGAGGAGGAATCATTATGAGATACTTCACTAAACGGTTAATGTGATACCAAACTCTGTGACCTGGTTGTAGCATTTGTACAGTCTGGTGGCAATATCACAAACCTTCTAAGGTTCATAAACATCATCGCCATAAAAGAGCATGAAGAGATGTAACAATCAGCGAAACGGGGAAAGAAGTAGAAGCCCTACTGTTTAGCTTCACAAATGCTTTAGGTTACCAAACATAAACCCAGTGCTTCCTGCATACAGTATCCAGAACTGTTTTAATAAGGGCTTTGTCCAGATATTACATGTGTATCTCGATATCTAAAGTAATAAAGCTGGAATTGCACTTTCAGCAGTCCCACCTAGAAACAGAGAAATGGCTGAGTGAGACCGCTGTTATGCATTAATACTATTTATAAATAGCCTGCAGTATATTCCAGCCAACCTATTGCACTCAATACAAGGAACATCCTGTTTTTTCTCTCAACTGTGGCCTGAGTCTGCTATGTTTTTTCCTTTTTTTCTGTTTTTTGTTTCACCCAACTTGGAAAATGCTGCAGCAAGCGAAGTGTGATATTGCCAGTATCATGATTTGATGCCTTCACAGACTTATTTGGCAGCACAGGACGGGTGCAACCTGACAACCCTGTTAGCTGAGAAATATTTTTTTCCATAAGTAGTTTGTAAGAATCTTGGTACAGAAGCAGTCTACTCGGTGTGTGTTTTATGATACTCCACCACAAATAGAGCCATATATTATTGAGTGAATCCACTTTTTTTGAGTAAAACTATATGTACAGTCACTTTAATATAGGCTTCCAAAAACTGATCCAGGTACAAGATTACAAGTAGCAGATAACTGCAAATTGCAATTCCATACCAAATTATGTAATTCTATCAATGTTCTATTGTAAAACACCACTTGCGTTCAGTCAGTCAGTCAGTCAGTCAGTCAGTCAGTCAGTCAGTCAGTCAGTCAGTCAGTCAGTCAGTCAGTCAGTCAGTCACTCACTCACTCACTCACTCACTCACTCACTCACTCACTCACTCACTCACTCACTCACTCACTCACTCACTCCTCACATTTGGTGTGTTGTTGTTGGTGTAACCCACCATCTCTGGCTGTCATCCACAACTCATTTAACTGCAGTAACATATCAAAGTTTTGTTTGGGGTTGTAATTTGAAAAGAGATTGAGAGTCTGAAGGCAACAGTCATTTGTTTTCTGCCAGGGTTGGGAGTGCTCTGAATTTAGATTTTGTTTTTCCAAGCGTAAAAGATGTATTTAATCCTCAAGAGCAATTAGCTCCTGTATGACATGTTAACATGAAGTATTCCAGCTTTATTTCCCTTTTCATCTGTCGTTATCATTCGCCTGTCACACCCCAACTGTGTTGTGTGACACGTCAAATAAGTCCTCCATTTAAGTTTTGTGAGAGTGAGAAATCAGTTCCGCCGACTGTCTGGTATTAATTGAGTGATGGAGAATCATGGCATTTCACCAGTTATAGTTCAGCCAGGCGATGAGGTGAGATCTGTAAGCAGCAGAGCTAAATATATTTCCCCTGGTGCTTTGCACAGCTAGGTGGGAGGACGGTTGACAGCGTAGTGATCCTTTGATATGGTGTTGGCCTCCTGTTTGCCGACCAGTGGAGCATCTTTTCTACACTATACAAATAGTCTGCACCATTGCCCATCCAGTGAAATGTCATGGGGAAGTGGGAGTCGCAGGGTTCACTGAGCAGAGGTTCAGTGAGATGTGAACCTGTGCTGAATGTTTAATCAACAACCAGAAGTTAATTGTTGGTCTTGGTGAGTCATTTCACTGTTAGAAACATCCAGTCGCACAACTGTGCTTATTTAGCTGCTAGCCTGATACAGTCTGCCCACATCCAGGTGAGCGAAATCATACTGTTTTTAAGAAATTAAAAATAAATTAAGATAATTATGACAAGATTTAATGCTCATTAAATGGATGCCTGGAGAAGTGAGAGACAACAGCACAAACTTGATAGGTTAAGAAGATGAGGGGACAAGAACTGGCAGTTTATAGCAAAGACAAAGATCAATAAAATGGTGGTGTCAATTTAATGAATCATGAATTTTGCATAATCACCATGTGATGGAAGAGTTATCAGCAAGGGGAAGATTCCTCTTCATGAATATCTAATTGACCTTGTTGTTGTAAGAATTAATAGGTCATACACCAAAAACTTCCTGAAAAGATTTTAAATTGTTAAATGTTTATATCTACAGAGCTTCTCAGTTTGTTGCAGTGTCAACCATCTGAGGCCGAGTGTGACACCAGCAACAGATGTGTCTTGTGTTGTGCCTTTATTAATAACCTTCAATCAGTGGATGTAGAGAAAAACAATATAGTGTACTCTCATCTTGTTTAGAAATATGTCCATGCCACAGTTTGGCATAGCTTATCATCTTATGGCACCTGCTTATGCTGTAAAAAGTGTTCGTGGGGGTCAAAACCATCAAAGATTATCACTCATCTGTGCATCTTTTCATTTTAGTACCTTTTTATTCCCCGCAATCGTATTTTCAATTTGCATCTAATTTGACTGACACAGCAAAATCCTCCCTTACCCCTCTGCAGAGAAAATCTTTTAGAAAGAGCTGTAGTAAATCTTCTCCAAGGGCTCGTGCAACTGTGCAGCTTTAAATCACGCAACCTGCCCATCGACATGTTTCTATAAATAGCCTGCTGGGTTTTATAACCAAGGCTTTACAGTGATGGCAGGATGGCATAACTACATGACACGAGTGCACACCTCCCTTACAATTAATAATAAGAAATGCTTCATGCAAATTAGCTAGCTGCCTCATCGCCCTTTCCTGTGGAAGCGATGTACACAATAAATGAGTTCAGTCATGCACAAATATCCATTGCATTTGGTCAGAATTAGATTTGAACAAAAACACTGAATAGGTATCATCATAACCTTTCTTTGTGATGCCGGAAACATGTGCATTTCTCTGCAGTAGGTGATATAGTAGCCAAAATAATGACCACGAGGTATGTGTTCATTTTCCTTCACTTGATATACGTTATGTTGTTATATTTAAATGAAACACTTGAAACATTTTCATCCTTGTCATTTGTTACTTTTTAAATGTCCACCTTTCTTAATAAAAAAAAGAAAGAAAAAAAGGACAGAGAGCCAGAAAATGTTGTATATACTGTGATTATATTCAATCTCCTGGGGCAATCACAATGTAGACACATGTTCAATAGAATGAGTGGTCTGCCTCAGGCACTTGATTGTATTGTTTCCTTTCTATTGATTTTTTTTTTTTTTTGAGTGGGGTGGGGGGGGAATCAAAAGCCACCATATGAGTGGGCTCGGGGAGGAATAAAAAAAAAAACATACACTGTCGCAGAGGGTTTATTCTTCAAAACACAGGAAGCATAAGGAAAATGCTCATTTAACCCCTACTCAACCACAGACAACAGCATCTTGGTTTGTGAGAGCTGTGACAATTATAGCACTGGAGTCCAAGTGTGTTTCTCTCTCAGAGCCAGGAAGAGCACTGGTTTGCGAAATTACAGAAAACAGACCGAACAGTATCATTAGCCCCTGCGGTATCAGGTCTGAACTATATTTTTGTTAAATTCTCATTGTGAAATGAGAATTTAATTTAATGTTTCGAATGAAGCAGACCTGAAGATTTGCACTGTAGTCGTGTTCGTCGTGGAAAACGGACACGTCACATTTAATTTTACCTTGTGGGCAAATCTGAATCACTTGTGTACACCGTTTGCATATATGAATCTACTTTACATAGTGACTGCGGCAGTAAGTGAGACCCTAGCCTGACACTCCATGCCCACACACAATGCTGTGTGTGTAGGAGGGGGATTGGATGACAAATCCAGGATATATAGTGCTTGACTCAAGCTCACTTGGTATTCCTGTGTATTTCAAAAGCCACATAATTCACACAGAAAGGTAGTTTTCATGCCAAGGCTCACCATGTGCAGCTTATAGTCTCCAGTTCACGTTGCATTGTAATGCATGAATAATATCCTCTTCTACCAACTGTGAGAGTTACAGCGGCATCTAGATGGATGAAGAGGTGCTGCTTTGTGCTGCATCTATTTGATTCCCCACCCCCCAGAGCTACAAGCAAGAGCCTTCTCCAGCTAATGATCCTTCACAAATTAAAAAGCTGTAGCCCTGAAACCAAAGCCATCTCCTCCCATCCATCAGAACGTGCCCATCATTGGACCAGCTCATATTGAAATAGACCTAATCTTGTGTTTCTCCTCTCACATCCTGGTGACACATGGCTGCGCACAAACTGCATAATCAGTGCGAGGGGACAAAGGGACCTGAAGACCAATTGATCACCGAAAATAACAGGCTTTCTATAAGTTCTGGCTTCTGATAGAGCATCTGTTTTATGCAGGGGGGGGGTCTATATGCTGTATGGGCACCTGTGATTATCTGCATAGTTATCCTCCTTGATTACACCAGTGAAGAGACATAGATTTGAAATGATGTAGGTAACATACCCAAGTGAGACGTCAACCCTCTCTTCCCCTTCCCTCACAGGTCATTAGATGCGATCATAGTGTCAGAGGAAATTATTGCCGTTAAATTATAGACTGTCTTCATAAGGACAAATGGCAGAACATGGCAGCAGCTTTTTCTTCACACACAGATTTGCGGTAAGAGCATTTATCATGGGTGGACAGGCTTGTGTGCCTTCCTGTATGCTATTGGTCATGGAGGCTTGAGAGTAATAGGTGGAAAGCCAAGTCCCCTTCCGCTGCCATGTACCAGCGCTTCTAACAGGCTCCCAGACCCACTGTAATCTCTCACACGAGTGAATTTCAATTAAATTGAAATTCAGGTGTCAGAAATGTATGAGCCTTCTCTCTCCACCACTAGTGGAGCTACTTATATACACTTATGTTTTTTTGTTTTTTTTAAGCCACCAGGCACTAAGACATTTTAAACAGGTACAAAGTTTGCCTCACTTTAGATGAATATGCTTTGTCAGATGCCTCAGTACAAACACTCAAATTGAATGACAACCATCATTTATTCATGTTCAGCTGTGCAGTCGTATGAATATATTTTGTTTGAATTTGGTGGCTTGAGTCATTTTCAAATGAAAGCGAGTGAATGTGACATCCATGAGAATAAAAAGAGAATTAAAAAAAAATAAATCAAATTTCACAGAACACAGACTTCACAAGTCTCTGTCGAGACCTAATCTGGAGGCTTGCCTCCGCTGACAGGAGCAGATCTGGACCAGGATAGATAGATAAATAGCTTGTTTGTCTAAGCTAACAGAATGATTTGTGGCTCAGTAGTTGCCTGGTGATGGAATATGCACATTCTGTTTGTGCGTGCCCCTCGCCTTCACACATTGTTATTAGGCTTTACCAACATGATGTTCATCACTTTATTAGTCTCCCTTTTCCCAGGTTTTGTTTGACTCACAAACTGTTAGAATGTAATACAGCTGAGCTACGGGGGGTGTTTATTATTGTGTTTTCAATACTCTCGGTTGATGTGCCAGCTGTATCCCTGACATATGGTCCAGTATGTAAAGAAAATTTATCACTGAACCACACTGAAATGTTTTTAATTGCACTTGGAAAAGCACACTCCCTGCCATCCTGGTCATTTAATTAGTTAAGTTTATATAATCCAGTGCAACAGCTCTGCCACATTTCCTCCTTATACAAAACTTAAAATAGCCATTTTTTTTAAAAAACCATGCTGTTTTCTGTTAATTCAGCTTTATGCTTATTTTGAATTCATAGTGAGAGACTGCAATATACTGTGTTTCTGCTACATTTATATGTGGTGGAAATGGTATTAGAAATACCTCTCAGCATGAAGCAGGCCAGTTCAATACAGCAGCAAGCTATAAACTCAATAATGACCACATAGTTGAATTAAAACCTTTCTGGCAGTGTCAGTCAGAACTGAAGTTGTATTGGTTTGTTTTAGATTCCATAGTTGACTAAGTGTGGTTGTGATCAAAGAACCTTTATGTTAAGTGTGACCGGTTTAGACACAACCGCACTTTCCCCCAATACTGTATCTCTGACTAAATAAACATTGCCACCTGCTGCCAGCCTCTATTAACGGAATCAGGGCACAAAAAGATTCTTTGAAGTACTTTTGTCAGTGCACTGACTGACATGTCGTTTCGCTCTAAACCAAATACATCACTTAATTGACTGGGGGAAATGTCAAACATGGAGCCATGTGAGCACAGTTTCCTTTGATACGTGTTTTCAGATATATCAACAAACATTTAGTATCATAGCTTAAGGATCTACCAGTATGTATTTCACGGATATATGCAGGCAATGTAGCTGTTTAAATGTTAAAACTGTTACAGAAGCAGGGATGCGGTGTTGAAGAATATACCACCAGGGGGGCTGAAGACAGTTTGTGGGGACTGTGTTGGTAGCAAGCGCTTGGTGGATGAACAGTGCAAATGCATAGCAGATAGCTCTGAGGCACACAGGAGAGCTTATTAAGGAGGCGGCTGAAAAGAATAATGGAAGATTCTCACTTCACTGTCTACTGACCCCCCCC
>OMNW01015144.1:10765-45353 GCA_900303245.1 Selene dorsalis
CCCCCCCCCCCCAAAAAAAAAAAAAAAAGCTGAGACATGCACCAATTCTACAGCAACTGGTTCTGTATGTAAGCCTCCCCTCCCAAAAAGAAAACCCTATGGACCTGCCAAAACATGAGGACAGGCAACTAACACCTCTGCACGTCTGAAGTGAAAAGTTGGTCTTCACAGTTTACAGTTTACATTACTTCACAGACAGCTTCTGACTGTACACACCGCCCAGAGAGTTGGAAGCCACAGAAAGCTGTAAACAAGTGGAAGTAATAACCGAGCCACAGTGCAGCAGGAGAGGTCAGGTTCTGCTCCTTGTTTTTTCAGAACAATGGCCAATTTTCTCTGTTGTGGGTAATTTATAACATCTACAAAGCAGGTTTCAGAAACCACTGATTAATTTTAAATTGCCATAGTGTATGAGATGTTTGATTTGTATAAGCCTTGGTGTCCTTGCTGCTGTCCTGTGTGGCTAATCATCAGAAAGACTGATTTAGTAAATCCCAGGGGAATAAGGGACGTAGGGCTCAGCAGGGCGTTCCCGTGGATTAATGTCACAGGTTGTCGCTGGGTGAATGTTTACTTGCCCAATTTAATTGAATTCCTTGTGCTCTATACACAGCCATTACAGGCCTAAGATAGCCTGATTAGTTAACTCAAGCCTGCAGCATGATGTCAGGTCTCTGCCACACCAAACGATTAGATGCAATGGGTAAAGATTCTTGCAATCAGTAGATAGACAGACTTTAATGCCATTGATTCCAGAGCCCGCTTTTGTCCTCATTTATTTTGTCTCAGCTTATAGTTGCCCGTCGGATATACAGGGAAGGAGGTAATTGGTTCCAATGTGTTGCTCACATCCCATACCCCTGTCAGAGTCCTGCTCAGAGGACGACACCACATGAGTTTGCAACGGTTTATGAAACCAAACAGACAGATAATCTCAGTTATGTAATTAAGGCACATCACCCTGTATGTGTGCACAGTGCTTGAAGTGCAAATTTATTTTTTTGTAGAACATTTCAAACAATGAAGGAATAAAATATCTGGGAAAAAACTGCAATGAGGTCATAATGAAAATAAATAACAAGAAATCATGAATTAAAGAAGTTCCACTAGTTTCAGTGCAGTAAAAATAGTCACTGGTATAAGTCAGGAAATATAAGTGCTATAGAGAAAATTAATCAATGGTACAAAAAGAGAGCATTATTATTAAGGTATGTTTGGTCAGGTATACTTGAGAGTGTGAAGCATAAAGTAGAAGCTCAATTCACCTTTACTGTCTGGCTTGAGTATTGGCCTTGCCAGGTGACTGCTTCCTGGAGTCCTACAGGGCTGATTGGGTTTTTATTAGGGCATATCAGAAATGTCATGTCGTTTATGACATAGCAGCAGCATCCTTATGGACTCAGTTCTCCTGGGTCTGGGATGGTAAAAGATAGTAATACTGGTTCGTAAATCATGTTAACACTTCTTATGTGCAGCAGTAAGCATGAAAATATTTACCTACATACAAATGAAACATTATGTTGCCAGTGGACATAATCCATGCAGTCAGTATTTCTCATCTATTTGTTGTCAAAATTATTTAGTATGACATCATTGTAATTTTTATGAGACAAGTTTGGTTACAGATAAATCTACCAGCAGTGTCCTGCTTATGATGCACTGATCGAGTCCTTTAAAATTGTTCATCATGCCAGATATGAAGGCGTCAATAAGGATATTTTAATCTCACATGGACATGAGATATATAATTCTTGCTTTATGTTTTAGATGATAAAAGGATGATTTAGTTACCTCAGTGAGGCTTGGAAGCTGAGGCCCATTAAAACATCAAGATTCCTATCTCGACCTTTAGTCTTTATAGCCTGGAATCAAGCTGAACATTAATTTTTAGTCTTTTCCTCCCTGTTGCCAAAAAGGAATTGTCTCCATCTGTCTCCATGTCCGCTGAACTGAAGAAAATCTTGTCACACTCAGTTGTTTGCGGCTTTCAGACAAGTCTGAACCCACCCAATATGACAAGTCAAATACCAGGGGAGGGAGAGAGATACTGACTGCCTCCATCAGCTTACATAGCTGAGGATCCAGCCAGCACAGGTGTCAGCCGTCCCTCTGATGGACTTCCTGCCAGTTGCCCCAAGGGAGAAGACGGCAGCAGTCAGGACCAGGCATACTGAAGGGCTGTCACACCCCTCACTTATTCTGTCGTCCTCCTTCTGTTTCGTTTTGCGGACGTCTTTCAAACAACTACTGTATCAAAACAATCAAACTATATGCAGAAGTGTATTAATTGGTCCAAACAAGATTATAACTGATATAATTAATGGCTGAGGAATTGAGGCAGGAATAAGCTTGTGTTCCCTATGGAAACCTTACACCCAGGAATAAAAGAGAGGAGGGAATAATTCTTTATTGACAAGAACTGTCCAGTGCCTCCTTTAGACTGTCAATGCTAATCCAGTTAGCTGACGTTGTACAGTGGTGGAAAGCCAGGGTAAAGCAAGGCAGACATTAAGGTGTGGAGCTGCTTTAACACTGAAGTCTGTTTGATACTATCAGCATTCCTTTTTAAAATGTCTCATATTGATCGACTGTATCAAACTACTTGGATGTGATCATCAGATAGATCGGATGTAATGGATAAAAAAACACTGTGGGTTTGTCATAATTAACACACAGGAAGAGTGAGTTATAGTAGTTTCATGTAAAAGTACCTTCCATCTTTTTACAATACAATCTGGACTCAGAGTCTTCTCACTGGCCTTTTCAAATAAAATTGATTGGAGGGAGTCAAACATTTTCAAAGACCAATACAATAAAACAGATAATTAGATAAAAATAATGGTAAGTGGAGAGGTGCTACAGGGTAAGGTTATTGGATCAACCTTCCTTTGACATACTTCTTCCATTTGCATTTTCTTTGTTGTTAAATGAGACAAATTAAAACCCTATTCATTTTCTCTAGGATTCAGCTGTTGATTGTTATGGATATTTTTTCTGTCGCAAGGAGCAAAAGATTAAAAATAAATTTCACTCTTTCATAAATAGCAGCACTCTACCTAGAGAAAGCAATGAATTGCTTTCTTTGGTAGAAAGTGCAAGCCCATCAGAATTTAAAAACCTTTCATATTTCCACTTTCTCCAGTTCATTGTGCTTTTTGTACACGTGTTCTGCTATTTTGAGTTCAGCAGCTGTAGTCTGTCCGTCAGTCAGTTGTCAAATCACCAAGTGTTTTTACAGGTAAAATATAAATGATCAAAAATGCAAAACATGGAATATCACAATCAACATTTTAGTTTACTCTTAGCCCATCCAGAGAGAGAATAGCTCAAATTATTGCAAAGCATGTCCTTTTTTAATTTTTGTACACTGATGTCACTTGAATCATGGTGTTTTTGGTTAATTCTCGCTGATAAAAGGCAGTGAAAGCTTAACTCTTATGAGGCCTGTAAGCATTGCAAGTCATATTATTGCGAATTATACAGGGCAAGCAGTGGGCTAACCCTCGGTGAGCCATTTTGAAGCGCAGTGTCATCTTGATACCTGCAATCATGCACTGGGAGAGAGGATCATTATCATCAAATGAGCCCTGGTTGTTTGAGTGAAGCATTGGGGCTGTGATTCAGTCTGCTAGCATGTTGATTTTCAGTTGACATGATACATTATCATTTGTGTGGCAAGAATGCTTGGAGTTAACATTACATTATGGCCTGACCACTAGAGATCAAACACTGCCCTTTAAGGCTGACTGAACCAGCGTTTGCCTCTGTAACCTAGGATAACTTACTGTGCTATGTACAGAAATTTCTATCAGACCTGGAGACAACACCAGGCACTCTTATTGCAATTTTGTATCAAGTGGCAGCTCAACAAAAACTCTTCTGTGCAGTGAGTAGGAGACATCAGACATTGTTGAAGCACTGTAATAGCGGCCACTGACGCTGAAATTTCTTGAGACCTATGTTTTGGTCCATAGCTACCAGCACTACATTGGAACAGCATTGAATTGCAAATAAAAGTTCTAACAAGACCATATAGCACATATGTCAGTAAGTCCACACACACAGAGATATGAGCCTTAAATATCTGAATGACCCAGGAGAAAAATTTTCATAATCACAGGTCAAAGAACAGCAAAAGCTCCAGTGTCTGTAGCCATTAATTCAATTTTAAGAGGGGTATTTTGTTTGAGATCCATCTTTAAAAAAAAAAAACATTATTATTTTTCTTTTTTTCTTTTTTTTTAAATAAAATAAATTTAAATAGGTCTGACCGATTAATCTTAATTTCATCGTCATCGCAATATCAACACGCATGGTAAACACATCACAAAATGTTGCCTGCAATGCGATGAGTATGTTTTATTTTCAGGGACCATGCCTTCACACTCCGACCCGATTCTGAAGCGGCGATAATTAAGGATGGAAGGTTGCTGGGCCACCGCTGCATTAATGTACATAGCGGAAACCCTGGTATTTGTTTAAAGGAACAAAACTTGATTTTTTTGCGTCGAGTATCGGCAGCTGGTATCGGCAGGATTGTCCGCTATTGACATTGAAAATCAGAGCAGAGTCCGGCAAACTGTCTATCTTTTTGACACTGACATAAAACAATATTCGACACTGACAGATCAATTGATATTAGTTACTTTTGTGGTCAAGGTCAAGTGATCCCTGACACCAAGACGACTCTGCACAATTAGTTTTATGCATTCCTGAAAAGTTCACTCTTTGAAGATTTAGGCTATGTTGTCTGTGAGGACACTTGCGATACAAAACTTCCATTTTAGATAAGATTTTCTTGTCAAGAGTGTTGTTTCCAAACTGCAGTCTTAAATGGATTGTGGAAAAAGTCACCTTTTATTCCCCTTAACTGTACTTACAACTAATTGCTGTCTTAGATGGACAGAAATTAATTTTTGAAAGGTTCTTTGAAGTACCCATAGTGAAGCTTTTCTGCCTTTTATGTTCAGTGTGATTACTTTGGCAGCTGCATGAAGTCCCCCGCTTGTGCCTGATGAATAACTGTCTGCATGGAATTTGGCATAAAATCTAACTGGAGAAGGACTGTCATGAAGCACAAAGACATGAGAAGTCGTAGAACCTGCTCCCTGTGAAGCACATCCACAGTCTGCACAGCTATTGTGCGAACTGCAGCTATATTTCCTTTACTGTCATGATACCAAATTTATTGAGGATTCTCATGTGATAGGGTCAATACTGAAATATTGAATTTCCTCATTAGTCGCTGCCCATTTCCTGCTTACCATAAGAGAAACCAGCTGCAGTCTACATTCAGTGAATGTAGTGCATTTCAAATCTGTTCTGATGAACTGAAAGTGGAGGAGTGGATGGAGAGCAGCGGATACTGTGCTGGATTTAAAATGTGTTAGGGGAGTCCTGGTGGTCCAGTTGGCAAAATCTGCTCAGTGATTTTTTTTAATTTCTGCATTAGCAGAGAGGGGGAAGATATGAATCTGAAATTGCCAAACTGTGATGTGAATCATTCTGTCGAGTCGTAATGTTGTGAAGGATTTTTGTTTAAACTGGATACCTGGAGAAAGGAGCGTTGTTGATTCAGGAAGTAGATCACATTTACAGCAACATTGTGGAATATCTGGGTAATTGAAATGGGTGTCTTTTACTGTTTAGTTCCATTTGATAGAACAAAAGATTAATTAATCAATAAAATAATCATTATCATGAGATTTTATGTTTCAGATCTTCTTTCAGATGGTGTATCTCATTGTCTTTCTCAGAAGATGTAATTTGGTCAGTTTAAAGTGGTTGAAAATGCCTGTTGGTAGATCTTGAAGTGAGACATTTTCTTTTTGGTCAAAAAAGGGAGAAATTTTAATTTTTGCAATGAGTCGCTATTAATACTTAGCTGAACCATGAAGCTTAACACCGGGGAGGGTGGGTTGTGCAGTTAAAAACATCTTGAAATGAATTCCAGCATCCTGCTTCGTCTCAACATTTTAATCAGTTTATATTTGCATACTTGTTCATCATTATCTCAGTAAGGCGTATTGATGTGAAATGTGTTATTACATTAATATGTCAGCTCAGCACTTTCAAGCTTGGTTCCTTCTCTCTGTTTTGATTTTGGAAATACATGAAGGGAAACTGTGAGATGGGAAACAGTTAGATTAAAACTCTCAGTGGCTTGAAGCAGCAGGGACACTGCTCTGTTCTTGACCTCTGGACTTCCTGTGAAGGTCAAACAGTTTTATGTGATAGTAGAGAACTGGAAAATTGTCAAGAACACTTTCGGCCTCTCGTAAACCTGACATTTGGATGGCTGGCCAGTCTCAAAGATGCACTTGGGTCAACCAAAGAGGAGGAGAGGTGATTCGAATTTGAGGAGCTGAGGGACAGGTTGAAACCCTTTTCTTTAACACTCAGTATTTAAATGACCTTTCAGCATTATGAAAATGACATTGACAACATGTCTTTGGTCAGCTCCACCAGCCTAGCTCTGACATTCTCCACACTGTGAATTGCTGATGAGAGAGAGCACTTAGCCTCTGAAGATATCAGTAATCTTGACACGTGTGATTGTAGCCACTGCCTCTTCTCGCAGTGGAGTGAATAAAAAAAGTTTTCAGGCCACAGACGAACCATGATGTACTGAATTGCTGATTTCTTCAGGCAACACATTAACCAGTACACTCAACTTAAAGCAGCTGGAAAAACTCCACAGTGTATTGATTGAGTAGGAGCTCGCGCTTTGCTCAGAGTGCACATGTCAATTACAGAAATACTCTTTGACCACTTTCCCATTTTCTGTAGTTGAAGGTAGATTACTCCAAAGGTGACGAGGAGCAGGACGGATGGAACCATGCAGTTTATTGTGAGCATAGTGAAGAGCTTTTGAATGAATGTACTTTAGGTAAAGCAAAGTACTCAGTGCTTCCACAAACTCTTCATTAAAGTTTTTTTTAGTTTAAAGCTGCGACTCTGTTTGAGAACTTGTTGTAGTTTTGATGTGCTTTTGCCTCTGTCGACATGATCTACATTTCTTTCTCTGTCAGTTGACATTTTCACTGAGGGAGAGGTCCCTATTGTTTCTTTTATTATCTTTAAGGACAACTCAGACATTGGCTTTAGGTTGAGATGTGTGTTATCCAATGCTCCGCTGAAAGGCACTGCAGCACAAGTTGTATTTTCTGAACTCGTTCTTAAAGTTACTACCTCTGCCGAGGAGGTAATGTTCTCCATCCTGAGCGTTCCTCTGTGTGCTTGTCTGTTAATTTATAAGGTCATCCCAAATAGTGAATAGTTTTTAATAGCATTTGGTAGAAAGTTCGAGTAGGACATCAGCCAACCAGCATGAAATACAGCATTAACATTTTTTTGTAAAGTTTCATAGTTTTCTCATTAATCTACTAACTCTACCTTTATGAGAAATGTATGGGATGTATCCTTCGTCACTAAAAGTTGGAACATTGTGTAGAGTTGCCAGAGAAGTGTCCTTCATGAACAGTGCCTCTCTGACTGGAATGACTGAAATGGTTAAGTGGAAAGTTAGAGCTGTTAAACCTGCACAAGTCAATATTTGTTAGGCGTGTAACAGTTGTGAATCAGGTTAAGGTTTAGAAACTCATTCTGTCTTCCCCAACCTGTTACAACACAGCCCTCATAGCACAACCACAGATAGAGAGTGAGTTCAGCGTGTCTGTGTCTACGCCTCCTCTTTGATCACAGTGCAGGGATCAGATCGACTGAGACAGTGAAGCACAAAACTAACAACAACATAGAGCATGCGAGAACCAAAACAGCCAATTGAATAATGATCATGCCCTTATGCCTCCATGTGTAACTCCAGGACCCTCCTCCTTTCACACATTTAGCTACTTACAGTGGTCATTCCCTCCCCCTCTCACACACATTGGCCTGCTACCTGTAATGACAGATTTCCCTTCCACGTTTCACTAGTGTTGAGAAAAATAAATGAATAATTTAATGAAAAAAGGCAAATTTACTGGTCGCACATGTGTGAGTAGACGAAAAATTTACTTGTATTTTCTCAAATTTTGGGGCAAATGTGACCACTTGGGGGCAGTCTGGAGCCCTGAAAATGCTTTTTTAATAATTTTTTGAAAACTGAGGTTTGAACCGACCTGTGAGTCAAAAACCGAAGTTTGGACCAAACTGTTACACCCTTAATATTTTTGCATAAGTACTATATGAAATGAAAGGTCAAATGAGGCCTGTACAGTCACAAACCTACAGAAATGTTATCACCCTGCAGTCCACCTCAGGACTGAAGAGTTTAGGTTCCCTCTCTCAGATATGATCAGTGTTGTTTCCAGCCTCAGTGGGCAGCTAGTTTTAGTGAAAGAGCCCTGATTAAAAACTCTGTGCACTGCCTGCCCAGCACCAAACTGCAGACTGACAAAATTAGCAAATTGCTGGTGAACACCGGCATTCAGTGGCTTGAGAGCCACGAGGTTTCCACAGGAGCTGGTTGAGACCTAAACGGAGCGAACAGGGGAGTCAGTATTGGACTTGCCATTCACCAGCTTGCTGGCAAATGAATGTAAATTTTGCTAACGTTAAGTCTGCTGCTTGTGTTAACAGGCAGCTGCTGTGGTAATGTTTCCAAAATCAACTTTTTAAGGTGTCAGAATGTCTGTGTTGCATGTACTGCAGGTTTAACAGGTCGTTGCACTGCCCTCAAGTGGCCAGAACATTGTAAACTATAGGCTTAAGGTTTACATACATAATATCTTAACCCTTGGGATGCAACGCAGTGCACATCAATAACTCTGAAAGTACATTTTATTCTTTATTGGGAGCTCAAGGATCAAATGTCACAGGTGCAACACAACACAGAAATGAGTCATTAATAATATACACCTGCCAGACAGCAACAGAAAGAAGTAAAGCTGAAAGAGATATTCATCGGAGTGAGTTATAAAGAGGGAGAGAGGACAGGTGTGTGAGGATGAAAAGAGGGTCTGGTAATGTGATACATGAAGAGGGGAGATGTGTGAACGCTGACGAGAGATCGGTGGGTGGGTAAAGAAAGCTGAGACAAACGGACAACCAATTACTGTGTACTGGGAGCGGTCCTGATGGGTGATTAGAGGTGTGGTCGTGATCTTTCCTTCACCCTTAACATCAATTAACTTATTAACCTAAATTTAAACGAACGCTGCTGTGAGCAAATCAATTTCAGTCGAGACGCACACTTATCAGGACGGACTGAAAATAACCTCAGGCCTGCATTCTGTGAATACACACCTCTGTCCATGAGATGAAATGTACGCAGGAGAACGCATTAATAATTGATGCTGTTACAAAACACATGATACGGAGGCTGCAGCAAGATATAAGATGACGTGCGCTGAAAACTTAAGGGATCAACTTAATGTGTTTTTGATCTTTTTTAAGGGATACAGCAGTAGCAGCAGTAAAGCAGCACAGAGATTAGAAATACCTGCTTTAACTCTCTAGTGTGACTTATATCACTGTACATTGTGCAGCCATTCAAAGAAATCTGCATGTTCGGGAGGGATGGTGGTAGCTTAAAGATTATAAATGAGGCTGTGTGACGATGAAGGGTGCCAGGTTTGAATCCTGTCAGTAGCTGCAATAAGCTTAATGGCAACCATGAATGAGTAATACTCTGGCCTTTCACAACTACGTCCATTAAGATTTCATTAAGTAAAGCGCTAAACCATTTCCCCAGTGTCGATCCTCAGTGCCTAACAATAGATTACTGTGGTTGTACATGGCAGCTCACGCTTTGTACGAGTGTGTGTTTGTGTAACTAAATGTGATACTAATGGGAATTACTGACATTTCTCTCTGTAAAATGTCAACTTTCTAGGATCCCAAAATACCAGCTTTGTTTTCAGCACCTGACACACACTTGTGAGCTTTCCACCGGGATTGATGGGGTCACACAGTCTGATTGATGTGTCCGGAAATCTCTTATGGATAAACTAATGTTACAATATGTAAAAGGATTTCAGTACATTAGAGGTCACTAGATTGAATATGCTTCAGCTTTCATCGTTGCCTCTCTGATGCATCCTGCTCTGAACCACCCAACTCTACCCACTGCGTGATCAGGTCTTACTTCCCAAATGAAACTGGATCTCTTGAATTCAATGTGCCCTCTAAATGACGATTGGTTGACATAACAGTCCATTGCTTCTTCCCTGCTCCTGTTATCCAACCCATTCCCCTCCCTCGGGTGCTAAGGGAAAACTAGACCCTGTCTCATCCAGCCTCCCTTGTACATTCACTTTGGGTGAACCTCTTTGTCCAGACCAGTGCTCAGCAGGTCACCGCTGTTGCAAGACCACAACCAACAATCGCACAGTTGAACTTTGAGGAAACTTTTTGGAGAAAATGGGATCCCCAGAGGAGGAGGCACCACGCCCTGCCTCAGACATCACTGTGTTCGGGGCTAACTGCACCCTGCATGGCCTGAGCCACATCTTCCTGCCTGGTGGAGTGACTATCCGACGGCTGCTTTGGGCTGCCGCATTCAGCTCCTCCCTTTCCATCTTCCTCTACCAAGTCGCCGACCGTGTGATCGAGTATTACCAATACCCCCATGTCACCATCCTGGATGAAATGGATAGTCCCGTCATGTACTTCCCCGCCATCACCCTCTGCAACTACAACAGTTTTCGAAAGTCACAGATCCGTAGGAATGACATCTTCTGGATGGCGGGACTCCTGGGTGTGGAGCAAGGGGACTTCGATGACTTCATGGCTGCTATAGGGCAGCCCACAGACAACAGCAAGTTTTTCCCCAGCAAGACCTTTAACATGTTAGAGTTTGTGCAGAGGACTAGCCACAACATAGAGGAGATGTTGCTTGACTGCAAATATAGAGGGAAGGACTGTGGTCCGGAGAACTTCACTACAGTGAGTACAGTTCCTTCTGTGGGTGTAGCCCCAAGTGGAATCAACACAAACTTCATCAGTGTCATTGCCGTAAAAACACAAGTCATTAGGTGATGAATTCAAAGAGTGAATCCAACCTATCAGTATTTCCAAACACATTTTGAGGATAAGTGTTGATATATTAAATATCTACACAAAATATGTTTGAAAATTGATCTATTAAAGGGAAAAAAATGTACACATTTCCCAGAGAAAGCTTAAAAAGTGAAATAGGAGTATATGCAGAAGCCTTTGGCAACAATGCCAATGATGGGGAGCTTTTTAATAGGTATTATAATCTACAATTTAAATGCTTCCTTCTGCCCACATAAAATGAAATATGACTCAGTTTATGTTTATGAATGTCAAACATTACAGCAGAGAACCACGGTGATTCGTTTTCTAAAAATTAGCATTTTCCAGACGAGACAAACACATCCATATCAGATATTGTTAGGGAAGGAGATGCCGCTTTCATTAAAATGGTTTTGTTGTCTCTTAATTGTTTTTCAGTAATGGCAGTGTAATCTTACATGTTTTAAATAATTAATGGCATGTTGTGGAAAGATTAAGATGCTCTAGGGGACAACAGGTATGGGGGTGTAAGACAGGAAACATTTCTGAGGAATACCAATAAACCAATGCCATATCTCTGTTTACAAGAGCTGGCACTCAAAGCAGAAAGATATTTCCTGGCCTTTTATGGTGTTGCCCGTGTTTATACTGTGTCAAATTCTTCTTTTGTGACTTCTAATAATAGTTTGAGATTTCTTGAGGAGAAATGAGAGTTACCTCCTTAAATGTCCTCAGAAATGTGTAAACTACTGAGGGGGCCATATGGTTCAGCAAATCTCTGCTGACATCATGCATCATGCATTATGAAGCAAACATATGCTGTTTTCAAGAGCAGTCAAGTTTTTAATACAGTATTGTTTTTCTTTGGAAATGCCTCCAGAAGAATGAGCACGATCAGTGGCACCAAATGTTCCAGTGGTGTTTTTCATCTGACAAAATCAAAAACACATCATGTCCCAACAACGAAACAGTGTCGTCTTTGTAATGAAAATGTAATTTTTCTGTAGTCCTGGTTTTTTTTTTTTTTTTAGTTAAATCCACGTTTTCCCCCCTTGATCCTCAGGCATGTACCAAAGAGATAAAATCATGTCAGCAAAATCTGAATGGAACTTAATCGTCCTGCCGCAGAGACAGGGGAAGGATTGTATTTCGATGAAATGGGCCATTGATTTGAGTGATGAAAGCCGAGCACCAGGATGGGTTTGTCATGCTGGACAATTTCTTTGAAAATCAGCAGCACTGGAACAGAGGCACATGATTTATATTAATTACTTAGTAGTTATATAGTAGTAATACTGTTATTTTGTATGGGAGACAATGGTTTAAATTAAAAGATGAGGTTTGGGTCTTCAACCCAAACTAAACCTGAACTGGAGAAGAGCTCCAGATGAAATGGTGCACCACAGTTGACCAGTAGCTTGGAAACAAAACAGCATATGTTGGCTAATAAAGGCGGATTTTGATATCACTGTGGTGAGTCAGGTGACCTTGGGTCTTTCACATCCCCACGCACAAAGGGCAAATTTCAGCTAAATGTCAGAAACTGGAGATGCTCTGAGGGCCTAAGTATAGAGGGGACTAATTAAAGATTCATGGAGCTGCCTGAATTCCCCCTCCTCGACTCGCTGATCTTACTGTGGGAGGCTCTGAGGCAGGTCCTCTCACAGGAGATGAGATGTGATGGATTTGAGATTACCCATTATGTACTTCAGCAACATCACTGCAAGATGACTCACACAAGGTCTAGACAACACCTGACAATTAGTTTTCTACGGGTGGAAAAACGGGAGAAAATATATGCGTAAAATCATTCAAATGCCTCCACTGATACATTTTATCAGAGATATGCATTTTGATTAAACAGCACTGAAAGATCAGTGCATTAGACCAGAGAGACTGCTATGTTTTCTTATTCAAAACCTCTAAAGCACCATTATCTTTGCGCTGCTAGAATTTGACATAATACCTGAATGATACACGATACTCTGTTGTGTATTTTGGATATAATTTTTATGTGTTTGAGCATATACATGTGTGTTTGCGCATCAAGGTCAGACAAAGAACTAGTGGCTGAAGAAACTCAGCATGCTTACAGTGACAGAAAAGACCAGATGTTTGAACTAATGAGCAGGATATGGGTGCAGGGGTACTGAGAAATCATGGAGAAGAAGTATCAGAGGCCCCCAAGTGCAATTATTCCCTCCGCATAAGGTAAGAAATATTTTTTGGGGAGATGCGGCTGTAATTCACAAGTCTCACATATTAAAGGGCTGGCAGATGGTAGTTGCTGGAAATTTTCTTCTCTGTGCTATAAATATACAGAAGTATATAGCCTCGCATGTCCCTGTATCAATCTGTGAGTGAACTGTGGAAATAAGCTTTGTTCTTTCTGCAAGACTGTACTCTGTACAGTGTCATCTCAACATTATAATTAAGAAAACATCCAAGATCGGATGAATAACTTTCTTAGTGGAGGCTTTCTTTAATTTCATGAATCGCAAGCCTCCGTCTTGTTGCTGTATAAACTGTTTGTGAACTGCTGTGTGATTGATTGCCTCATTAATACTCAAAAGCACCCCAACACAGCCCAGCTCACTGCTGTGGATTAAACCTGCAAGATTGGTTCCGACCAAATAAATCATTTGTCGGCGTAAATGTGTAGGACGCAAGCTGAAGTTGGCGTAATATCATTTCAATCGATTACCATCCCAGTGCTTCAGCCAATCTGTGCTAATGCATAGACTTGATCCTAACACGTTTATCCAGCTACGGTTGATCTCATGTGTTGTGATTGCGCTTCCTGTTGAGGTATCAGCTTGTGTTGAAAGAAGTCGAAGCCTTTTTAATATTACATTATGGTCTGTCTGTGGTGGCGGGGGATTTGTTCAGGGTCTGCCAAACCAGAAATCATCCATTGCAGTAAACTTTGGAAGGTGGAGCTTTGGGGGCAGAAGAAAAAAGGGGAAAAGGGTGAGTAAAGGAAGCAGAAGTCAAGATTGAAAATTGTCAGTGAGAGAGATGGGGGTTAGGTGGAGTGGGGGCACTGAAGAGAGAAGTAGCTTATACAAGAGAGATGGAGAGTGTGAAAAGCAAGACAGAAGACAAAGTGGAAACAAAAGAGAAAGGAGGGGAAAATGAGGAAAAGGAGGCTCTGCTGTGTGCAGATTGAGGTGGGACTGGGACTCGGCTGAGAACTGACACATCATTGTGATTCAGCCAGCTTTGGAGCTGAGCCAGCGCCGCGACGCACAACTGGAAGCATTAGGAGAGATGAAGGGAAGAGGTGTGGGAAGGAGCACAAAATTACAGTGCTGCCTAGAGCATGACAAGGGAAGGTAGAGATGAAATAAAGCTTCCACGGTGCAAACAGTGGAATAAACAAATCCGTGGCAGTGGGCGTGGATGAAAAGGCCAAATAGCAGATACCTAATGTGTTTGTTCCATTACTCAGTGTCAGTAAAGGCCAGAGTGGGGGCCACTGTTACTGTAAGTGCAGTATTGGCAGAGCGATCAATGGCACTGAAGAGGAATAGTGAAGGAATTCATAACAGGGTCGCTGCATGGGGATGCTTTTCGCTGACTTGCACATCGCGGTGCAGAGACTGCCAGCGGCAGACATTGGAGGTGCCAGTTGAAAGAACCTCTTAAGTTAATTAGCTTGTTAGGTGGAGACACCGGACACAAGTGTGAGTGTGTCCAAAACCAATAGTGAAATTGTGTTATGTTGTACATTACTAGCCTTGGCATGGTCGGATGTCCAAACAAATGCATGTATTATACCCTCTAATGTCTAGATTTTCATATTTCACTTAATGATAATGAGGCAAAAATAAGTCTTGGTTTCATACCACATGTCCTTTTGATCTTGGATTGGCTGTCATGCCCGTATTTAGCTTTTGTTTCTACTAATGGGCTCTGGGATCTATACCCTGCTCTCTTAGCCAATAAAAGCAATGCCTTGCACCTTGCAAAGTAATGTATCACTATCTTCTTCCAAGTAAGCTGAGATTTCCCTGGACACCATGTATAACTTTGCAGCGGAAGTCAGTCGTGACACATTGTTGGAGACGGTAAAGCATTTGTTAGACGTATGAGTGATGGGACAATTCATTTTCAAGTGTTAAAAATTCCTCACGTTTACATTCTGTAATGACATTTATATGATTGTTAGAAAGAGAGATGGCCTGTGCAGCCTTGCTGATATTTCAGGATGTGATTTGAATTTGAAATATGTTTACCTGATGGAGGAAAAACTCTGCATAGAAGGCTGTTTCTCTATGGCACTTTTAGGCCCCTTGCAAGTGCTTACTGTGCTTAATTTCTGGGCAAGCAGGCAAAATGGATTCAGGAATGGATACCAAAAGCCTCCAGCTGAGCAAACAAGATGAGAACATGCAAAAAAAAAAAAGCTGGATTATCCTTGCAAATGAAAATACCGGTGAGGAAATTTGAGGAGTGAGTTTATCAAAGTGTGACTGCAGGCTGCAGACTGAAAACATGAGTGACAGTGCACTCATGTTTTTTTAGTTGGATTCTGCCTGGAATCGAACAAGGGAGAAAGATGGCAGGTGTAGCCAGCAGCATCTGTTTTCTTATTGATACACAGACTGCATATGCCCTCCACCCGGTCTGTCAGGGAGGGTATACTATAGTACATGTGCTGTGTCAGAGATGTTCACAATTCCTGTAGATTTCAAATAAGAAACAGTACATCCTGCCATCTCTATTACACAACCTGAACCACAAACAATACAATACTCAATATTCACCATTCAGAAGAAGATTTGAATTGTTTTATGACCAGTAAAATACATGCTAATAACTATACTTGACTCCAAAACAGCGATGGGGCTGTATATTATTAATTTATTTAAATTTTCTTACGAAGTACATGCCAGTATTTCTCCCCTTTTTGATGAATTTTATATGAGATATTTCACAGGATGAGTCTCTCTTAGCTAAAAATCCAGTTTTGCTTCCTTTGCGTTTCTCATGCAGCATACAGAGTGGCTGTGCTGCTTTTCAAGGCAGTTAAAGAGGTTAGTTTAATTTAGAGGGAGGCCACAAGATGTCTCCCTCTACTAAAGAAGCAGCCTGTCCACTATAGTGATAGACCTGATTGCAAGTAGAATGTGAGGCTTTGGTCTTGTTGAATCACAGATTAACACAAGACTTCCCATCCTGTTTTCTGCCCCTGATTTTAGCCCTGGAAATTCTTGAGGACTCGAGTTGTAGAGTTTTCAGGCATGATATGCTGCATATGAAGTAGCTCAACGGGGAATCCTTAACTCACAGTTGAGAAAGTCTGGTGTAATATATGTGGAATATTTCTTGAATATTCAACCAATCAGTTTAATTTATTCAAGTTTTAATGTTACTTTTTTATATATATAAAAATTGCAGAGCCACAGTGTACAATGTGTGTATTATGTGTAAGTGTCTGCCAGTTGGGCTGCTCATTTGTTTAATCTACTACTCAATCTTATGAACTGATCCACAATATTATCACACTGTGTCAAGTAATATAAGTAAGGCAAAAATATATAAGCAAAAATGAAGCTTACTTTATGCTGAAATGATTGATTAATCTGCTGCTGCAGCTTCTTTTCTTAAACATTCACTTAAAGCTATAAACCAGTGTGTATTTCAGTGTGTGAAAAGTGAAATTTTCTTAGATCAACATCATCATAATGCATGTTTTCTCAGACCTACAGTCCAAAACACAAAGATAATCAACTGTCATCATATTTGACAAAATATCATAGACATCCAGGAAAGAATGATTGCTCAGTTCAGTTCTGCAGTAACTGGACATTTAATGTTGAATATAGATTTTTCCCCCCCTCATCTTTGCCCTGTCTGCATCGGGTGTGCTTCTGATGTGCATCTAATTGCTGCCAGGGTTTCATTTGGTGTTGAACATTTTCACTGGGCCTTGAAGGAGCGCTTCCTTTTACTCAGATAAAACTCTTCTCCTCCCTTAATGAGACTCTGGGGTTCAACTTGGCTTTGACATAAAAGAGGATTGTTAGTGTCATTCCCTGACAGTATCAGGGATCACTGAGCCGGTCTTGAAGCTGGGCAGTAGATGTTAAGAAAAAAAAAAAAGGAGAGTAAATCTTTCAAATACGTCTGCTCCTCTTTTCCATCAAACAGCAATCAGCTGCTCATTTCAATTTGGTAAATTTTATTACACCATGATCCTCTAATTATGTGCTTGAATACTGAGACAAAGATGAAATGCATTTCTATTCCCGGGAAGATAACAATGGCAGTGTGTGAGCAGCAGAAATGTGTTTTCAATGAGGAGGCTAGCAGTTTTATAGAGAAGAAAAATCATTAACTTTTGCCTGGAGTGCTTCATATTCTTGAGTCATTACAGCATTGTGTTAGAGGGGGTATTTTAATTAAATTGATGATTTTGTGAAATGATTTCACAAATAAACACAGTTTTTAAAAAGTTACACAAGTAAGTATCAGCCATAGTTTAAAAAAAAGAAAAAAGGAAAAAGTTGTAAACCAAGTGCAGTGCAGAAAGGTGATTGCAGAGACTTGCACCAGATTGGAAATCATTGTTGTTTCAGTTACAGCTAAGTGAACTGGATGTTCTAAAACCTTTTAACATGCATAACAGCTTCAACCCTTATAATGAGCAAGGTGCCCCATAGACTCTCTATTAGAAAATACGTGACCAGTACAACAACAATAACCTGAGGAGGGTGCATGTGTTACATGTACACACACAAACAAAAGAGCTCTATCACCTGATGCTCTATATGCTCATGGGAGCATGACATATGCTCTTAATGTGTTTTTTTGAGTTCTTTGACAGTTAATTATAAATACATTTAAAAAGTGAACTGACTCACGTTAACACAAACATACGTATCCCATGACAGTTCCCCTGTACCCCAGCATGTCAATTATTCTGGGGTGAAGAAAACAATATACACAACCAATATTACAGCAAGAGCTCTAATAAACCCTGCTGACCCACCCCTGCACTAATCAGTGGACAGAGTTAGCAACTAGCCGATAAACATTGTGGAGAATTCAGCTGACCAAAGCAGGAGTTACAGCACTGTGATATTAGTTTTTTTTCCCCAAGTGTCTGGGAACATGACTCCATGTGCTGCCGTGTAATATTAGGAAATCTAACTTGTTAGCCGTATCAGCCTTATAAGTTGATGATCTCTCAGTGTTGTGTTGAGAGTGTATTGTACCATCCCAGGTGGCCAACAAAGAGGAAATGCAAGTTTAAAATAATTACAATAATGATCAAATAACAGAAAGAACAAAATTAAGATGCTCAACTAAGTATCTATTTTCAGCCTTTATATAGACGTACAGCTCCAGTCTTAGCTTAGCATCACAGCATCGATGAACATCTAGTTGAAAATATGTTTTTATTTTCCAAGTTTAAAATGTAAAATGAAAGAAATTACATATATACAGCATATACTTGTGCCTAAATGCATCACTCAAAGACAGAAAGCACATGTTAGAAAGACTAATGCTAATCCTTGTGCATTGCCAGTGTTTAACCCCTGGGAGTAATGAAATTGCCTTTTGGTTCAAACTGCTGACCAGGGATGATTCAGAGACCTATAGGACCATCTGCTTCCTGCTTCCACTGGGCTTGTATAGGACTAATGAGCTCAAGCAATTAACTCACAAGTTCAATGCGTCTCATATCTACTGACATATTTCCAAAGAAACCAAGAATAGAGGAAATCAATGCAGCTGGTCAATAAGAGGAGAAGGCACACAGTCAACTCTGATAAGGTAGTCTTGTTGAGTTATTTACATGCCTGTCCTTGCAATAGTTATCTTCTTTGTCATTGAGTCTGAACCTGAGGTAGTTATCCTTATAGTTAGCCCTATGCACTTTGATTAAATCACTCCTAATAAAAAGAGGATCTTTGCTTCTAGAATTAAAAAGAAAAACAAAGACATCTGCCTTTTGCTCCAAGAATAAAAAGGTGTGAACCTTTGGGCTAAAAGCAAACCAGGAAAAACAAGTATGGTGCAGACATGACATGCAGGAGCTGTTGGGAGAGCTGTATTCAGGCAATTCATTTAGTTGTTTTGCCGCTGGAAAGCCCTGAAAGCGTACAGAGGGAAAATAACTATTACCAGTATACTGAAGCTGTTACTTTGGCTTCTCTTTATTTCCGGGCATCCAGAGATTCATTAATGTTATCAAACTGTTTTTTCTACAACTTTTGAGCTTGGAGAAAGCTGTATAGTGCTGTTCTCAGTTTATTTGTAATGATGGAATTATTTTGGACTATAATTAAATTGTCTGAAAATAAACTTCAGTATTTTTAAATACTCTTTTTAGTCAATTAATATTTGCATCTTTGTGAAAAAACAAATGCTGGTGGGAAAAAAGGATTGAATGCATAATCACACCAAGTCTACAGTTTGACCTTTTGGATGATTCTGTTGAAAACATCTGTTGCATTTCATATTTATCCTCCAGCATTGAATCACAGTGCTCTTGATAAAAGTTCATATGTGATTACCAAACCGTTGTTATACCAAGCTATAATGACATCCAATTACACGTCTTTTCTGCTGTGCATTTGTCTTCTGTTCACTTGAAGTGTCATTTATTTATTTATTTTCATATTATACCAGTGTGATGGGCATTGACATCACAGCACAGTAATTTAAGATGATGAATGTAAATGAAAATGACATCTCAGATGAATCAGTGGTGATTTTTCATAATGATATGACACCTGGCTGGCAGCTGTTACATCACAGCAGTCTGAAGTGGACAAAGGCAAGAAGCTGCAAAAAATATAATTTACAGGATGCCTCAAGGAATTTAGAAATTCATCACATGCATGCATCACAATTACTATGACCTCCGTTCTCCCACCTCATTTAAAAAAATATTTAATCACTTTATGTTTATTTTTATTCACTTTTTGCGGTGAGTTAAATGAGAAGATTGATACCACTCTCGTGTCTGTGCATTAAGTACAGTGCTGGAGACTATTAGCTTCGTTTAAAAGCCCATAAAACCTGGAAACAGAGAAACAACTGGCTTGGCTCTTCCCAGGGTTAAAGTGCCTCTCCTCCATCTCAGAAGCGCACTAATTAAAATGTTATAGCTTGTTTGTTTAATCCATACAGAATCCGGTGAATTGTGGCTGTAAAGGGGAGGATATATGGGGGGAAATATTACTTGGCAGGTGCAGTGCACAGCAAAGCTATCTGTTTTTCCTTACTTTATACTAAGCTAAGTGCCTTCTAGCTATATATTCATATTTATCCATACCAAGTCACATGGACCTTTAAAGCGCACTAGCAAAAAAAAACTTTCCTTAATTTTTACAATAAAAGGTTTCTTCACATTTGTGCATCACTCCAGTCAGTAAAAATTATTCAGAAACCACAATGCCCAAGGGGCATTTCCATCCTTTAGTGTTATAGTTAAACTGGACCAAATCCAATCATTTAAGTCCAATTCATACATTGTAAACTTGCAAATACCTTGCCCTTCAAGTGCGTTTTTCCCCACTTTTCAGAATAATTTTCTGCAACCATATATCACCACAGCTGTGATCTGGTTACGCAGGCAATACTGAAATTACAGACTGAGAAGATTACAGTTAATATAAGGGAAAACAGCGGTCTAAGTAAGAACCTGCGCTTTCTGCCAAGCAGAATCCTCTGATTGTCTCACATAAGCAAAGCAAAGCATCATTAATATCAGCTAGTTCCACATTTTCATGCAGCAGGATGTCAGCCCTCATTACACTGCATTTGTAAAATTGTATTTGAAACTGCCAGAAAAGAAGAACTAGAAAATGTACTAAAACAGCTACTGTATTTCTAATTCATTGAAAGGTTTAGCTGCATTTTTCTCCAACTCTCTGGCTCCTCTCAGTTATCAATTATACAGATATATATTGAACCTTGAGGGAGCTACAGACTCTACAATATTCAAGAATATCAGACTTCATCATTTTTTTAGTTGCATTTCTTTATAACAATTATTTCTACTTTGATTGATACCTTCCCCCCACCTCTCCATACTATTGGAGGTCTACTTCATCACCGGAGGAAAACAATTTCATCCACTGGCTCCACCTCATTCTCTATTCGACTGTAGAGAGAGTGTGTGTAGGGGGGCAACAAGCTTTATATTCCTTTCTGCAGGCTGCAAGTCAACAGTCTAAAAAGCATCTCTTCAATCTGTGGGAAAAGGGAGGAGTTGGATTCTGGGCAGCTACTGCACAAAGAGAGAAACCACCGAAATCTGCAAGTATTGTCTGGCACTGGAGAGGGAGATGGAGGACTGAAAGATCTGAGCAACAGGGGTAAGCCTCACCGGATTTTCAAAGTGATTGCCTCTGGGAGTGAAGCCGTCGCTTACATCTGCAATTATCGTGTCCATTTATCTATTGATGAAGGACTGGTGATGGTTACGCTTGATGGTTTTTGTTAATGGAGTGATTCAGCTGTTTTTCTCATAAAGGAATCATTATGTAAATCAATTTTATCTCCCTCAAGGAGCTCACTTCCTTTGTTTATACCTTTTAAAGCCTGAACAGTGGGACAGCTGCACATTAGGACTCCTGCCGCTGCTACTTGGAATTTCTGATACATAAACCTGGAGATGGTTGTGGACAAAGCCACTGTGTGTGAATTAGGGAAGTGTAGGGAGAGCTACTGAGTAACTGCATTTGGTTTAGAAGCGCCTGCCTTGACTCAAGCAATTATGGTTGAAGCACCCACGTCCGAATCAATTGCCCTGGGGCCACATAAACAAAACGATGCTCAGGAGACAACTCTCAAAAACACAGAGTCCAGTTCGCTTAAACCAACATGGAAAGAGATCACGGTGGATTTCATAATGAGGACCAAGATCCACGGTTTGAAGTTTGTCTTCTCTACAGACAAGTCAAAACCGCAACGAGTCATCTGGATTATGGCCTTCTTTGTTTGCGTCGGTCTCCTCTGCACCTGGTCCTGGAATCGAATCCTTTACCTGATGTCCTATCCTGCAATCACCAAGATCTACATGGTGTGGGCTCACAACATGTCCTTCCCAGCTGTCACTTTCTGCAATAAAAATGTTTTCCGTGCATCCACTCTGACCAAGGATGACCTTTATCACAGCGGCTACTGGATGGATCTCATGTATCCAAATCACACAGTGATGGAGAGGAGCCTGTCTATCCTTAAGGACAGCCACAAACAGGGTCTCCTGAGCCTGCTGGACTTCGACAACTACACCCCGCCCCCTGATTACCGTATCAACACCACTGAAATGATGGGACGCCTCGGTCACCAGCTGGAGGACATGCTATTGGAGTGCAGGTTTCGTGGGGAAACATGCACCTACAAAAATTTCAGCACCGTATGTACAGAAAGAAAGATGGTGTATGTCAGGTGTGGATATGAATGTTGTTTACAAGGTGTGTTAATAATTCATGCAAACATTTGACAATGCTGCTTCCAGCAGACAGAATGCAGGGTGATTTAAGGTGTTGATGTTTTCAAAGCTGCAAACAAGACTGTCCTGTTTTTGCCTCTCAAGCATGACAGCTATTTCCTTATTAAACATCAAAATGTAATACAAGGAAACACATTGTTACCTTCATGCTGTGTTGGAAAATCAGTAACATGTCCTCATCAATGACTGTACGTATCTACTTTTCACTTTCTGTTGTTTCCTATTTGTCTTTTTTGACCCTGGGTAGTTGATTGGTTGCGAGGTGTTTGAGTACCTTTTCTCTTCGTAACCCATGACAACAGCACGAAGAAAGAAAAATTATAGCATCAATAATTGAGACATCGTGTATCAGTGGAAATTAAAATTTTAGTCTGTCTAATTAAACATCTGGAGGGCATGTCGGGTATATGTTCTTACTTCAAAAATGCAATTGAGTTTCCCATTTGAAACACCAGACGGAAGTCTATTATACCCTCTGAGTAACTGCTGAATGCTGCATGAAGGAAGTGGGTGACATTTACAAATGCTCGTCTATTTTTCCTGATGGCACTATTTCCAATAGATACTTTCAGCACAACTGGTAGCCTTTAACACCATCAGATTATATTCACAAGGCTAAATGTGTAAAACTTGTGCAGAAAAAAAACAGTGTGACACATTTATTTCTACAGCATTGAAAATGATATCTGGGCACGTACTTGTGGATTTAAAACAGTAACCCATGGCTGGTGTTTTACCGCTTGCTATGGCATATCTGAGCATCCAGTTCAGTTTCATCTAGATTTCGGTCACAAATATGAAATATGTAGCTGTTACAGCTTCAACTGGACTGAGACCTTTGAAATGTAAAACCCTGCATATAACAGGATGTCAGCTGTCCATGGGGGCTGCTTTGCACAATCCAGTGCAGAGCCTCCACATGCTGTAAAATCAGCTACCAGGGCCAGATTTACTGTGATTGGGTAATTATTGGGATTTAAACTGTGTTGTGTGCTTGCATTTTAAGCAGCACATGGTGTGGCTGTGCTGTCTGAATAAAGCTCCTATTTTATCTTAACCTTAAATCTGAATCTTTAAAAATAGTCCTAGTTAGATTCTTTCTTCTCACTTTGCAGACCTCATTATGTAGCCAGCAGGGGGAAGGGACCAAAGCTCTGTCTTATCTGTTTGAGCCTCATGTAAGTCTGTCTAAGTCTGGACATGGAACACTGACTCTGATCTCCTGAGATAAGCTTTGCCATTGCCATGCCGATTGAGTTTTTGCCAGCAGCCCTCTTACCACAACGCCACCACAATGGATACTGAGGAAAACTTAGCATTAGATAGATTCCCATTTTTTCTGTGAAAACAGAAGACAGTTGGAAAGCCAATTTGTTGGACCTGTGAGCAAACACATCATCTCAACAGCCACATATTATTGTCTGGGTGCTACAGTGCATGTATGCCCTGTTATTATGAGCCAAAGAAGGATAATTGGGCCATCTGGATCATTACTGTAACAAGTATAGCTCAGTGAGGGAAATTAATCTTTAATCAATATGGCATGGAAGTTCAGAACAGGCCATGAATACTCAATACATAGTTCTAATAATTAATGTCAAATTTTAAATTCATACTATTCATCTTTTTGAATTTAATTGACCTCTTTAATTGTGTGTCTGAATTTCACCAGTTGAAATGAATTTTACTTCAACTGGACACTTGTTTGTGAATCTAAAATTATTTTTTTTAGTTTCTCAACTTGGAGTTACCCAAGGGAAATGTCACATGTCATCAAATATTTCAGTGCTTTGAATTCAGTGGTTTTCATTAACAGCATTAAATATTCAGTAGTGACTGCAATTCACAGTTATGTATTCAGCTGCCTGTAAGACCCAAATCCTTTCTTTGCCTCCACAGTGTGAAAGCTGTATGTAGGTGTTGCCACAATTATATATGGTACAAAACTAATGTGCTTAATACTGCAGGTCTTTTATATTGTGCTGAAATGCATGAGGAATAGATAATCTAGTTGTTGCATGTGTTGCATAACCAATCAATTCCACAGTCTGATAGTGTCTCACATTGATAGACTTATCTTGAATGTACTCAGCCCCTCAAGCTGTATAAAGAATTTTAAGCTTTTTCTCTTCTCCTTTATCCAAACTGTAGTGTGAGTTCCGTTTGAAATGTCAACATTTTTAATTATGTGTATATATCTTTTTTTTTATTGTTTGGCAGAGGCTGGAGATTTTTCTAATCACGGGGGAAATGCATAAAATGAAAAAAAAAAAAGCCACTCTGTATTAACTGGGAGTGCTGAAGCAAAAGCTTAAAATAAATAACTCAAGCCAGTTGGATTAATGAAATCAGGGAGATAACGGGTGTGAACAAACTCACAGTAGTGGTTGCACATCAATCGTTAAGTGCCACTGAGCTTCACTGGCACAGGTTTGGTCTCTTAAGAAGTTTGTTAGTCAAGACACACAAATGTCTTTAACAAACCCAATTTGGAGTTTGTTTGTGTGTCCAGAGAGCTCAGACCTCAAATGATTCCTATTTAACGATGGCAAAATAGTATATTTACTCTAAATTACTCAGGGGAAATTCAGACTGAAATTGGGTAAAGATTGATAGCCGCTGCTGCTGCTGCTGCTCAGGAACACTCGTTAATTCCTAAAATCAGAGCAAGGTGCCTGTTTGAAGCCGCTACAGCTTTCTCTGATAATCATAAAACCTCTGCAATGATTACCTGTCCTGCACAATTGCAATGTGATGTAATACATCTTGTACTGGTACTCAGCTTATGAGAGGTTTGACTTCACGCTCCTCCTCTGCTTTATTTTCTTGTCTTTACAGATTTACACTCGCTACGGGAAATGCTACACTTTCAACTCGGGATTAGATGGCAACCCTTTGTTGACCACGTTAAAAGGTGGCACTGGGAACGGCTTGGAGATCATGTTGGACATTCAGCAGGATGAATACCTGCCTGTTTGGGGAGAGACAGGTCAGTGCAACTTTAACCACTCTGACATTTTTGGTAACATTTGATCTCATAACAGGTATGTTTAGATTTTAGGAACTAAAACAACTACACCTCTTTTGTCATCTCAACAACATGTCAGTGTGTCACTTCCTGTGTAAAAAAAACGAAGGTTTCTCAGGTTTTATCACTCACTTATTTCTAAATCTTTGCACTACTGTGTTTCTGCAGGTCTAAAACCTCTGAAATTGCATTCACTAACGTTGTTTCCACTTTATGGTGGACTACAACACCACTGAGACGGTCAGGAACTAAACAGCATGTAATAAATCTGTCAAATACTGAAAATCACACTAACATATGAATATTTCTCTCATATTACCTTCTGGCAAGTGGTTTAGAAAGTCTTTGTGTGTCTGTATACAACTCAACATCACTGCTACAGGAAGGATAAATAACCACAAAACAGGTTTCCATTGGGGACCGTAATTTTTTTGTTACATTTTCTGGCGTGCTGTATTCACAGATGAGACCTCCTACGAAGCAGGCATCAAGGTTCAGATCCACAGCCAGGATGAGCCGCCCTTCATAGACCAACTGGGATTTGGTGTGGCCCCTGGTTTTCAAACTTTTGTGTCATGTCAGCAGCAACTGGTACCTAATACTCAGCCTTCTCCCCTCCAACGTCGCAACCTCGACCTTTATTTATTTATTATTTCGCTCTGCTTTATTTTGTGTTTGTCCCTAAATCCTCACCAGCCAATGCCCATTACCTCTGTGTCACAGTGCCTGGAGTAAAATTAGATTTGTGATTAACCTTGTGTGGGAAATGTGCAGCTAAAGTGTTAAATAAACAAACAGCCAGTGGATCTGGATAAAATAAATGAAACTGAGGAGTCGTAGCAGCCAAGAAACATTGATAGAGCAGGGCCAAGTAATGACTGGATGCGAGCATACAAGCATACTGTGCTTATTAGAGCCAAAAGAACCTCAGAGTATACAGCATGCAAAATATCTGGCAGCTCAGAGTGTTTGTTTTATTTTTCATCTCAAGTCTTATTGAGGGAAAAGTGAATTTATGAAAATATGAATACAGCCATGAATGCTGTGCCTCTAGTGGCACATTCAAAGAGAAGGCAGAGAACGACTCAAAGATTTCACACAGCCATGGTCATCAGACTTTAATTGTCAAAATATTAACTCTGATTAAGTCAATCATTTGAGGTTTTTGAAGAGAGATTAACTTTCTTATAATAAATGTCTCTAAAAGACTTCAGTTAATATTAATCATTATGTGTGATTTTTCCCACTGGCAGCAACATTCAGTCTGCTCTGTTTTTAAGTCTTACTATAGATATGTGACCTCTGAAGACCCTCAAAAGTTTCTATATCTTGAGGGAAATATCTCTTATTTTGTGTTAAATTGAACTATCAAAAGAAGGCTGGTGCACCCGCCATCATATTAGTTTATTTTCCATTAACTCTTAAACCATGAATCCACAGATAACAAAGATGACCCACAGCTATTTTGATTCAGGGGCATAGTAAAATGAGGGTTTTAGCACCCAATATGAGGGGAGGCAGCAGGGGCCAGTGGCAAATTAGCTCTTTGTCTGAAAGTATCCCGCTGCCAGTGAAGGATGAAAAGTAATAATGATAGTTGAGCCCAAATTGATCAGAAAGCCTGTGTGCAAGGTCATAATACTGAGCACTCATGGATTTCTTTTCCAAATCTAATGAAAGTCTACGGCAGTTATGTGATGTTGCCAGGGCAACAAATTCAGATTGTCTCTTTTTTTTGTTTTTGCTTGAATAGCACACAAGTCAAACACCAGCCTTTGATTTGCAAAAGGAAACAGTATGAGATTAGGAAAATATCCTCTGATAAACAGCAAAACCCTCATGTAAGCCAAGAAAATGGCGTCTGTGCTACAGAGGATTTTAGGTTTTTGCAGTGATTTGAGTTCAAGTGTGTTTTTGTATTGTGCTGCGGTCTTATTAATATTTCTATCACATAATCAACCCTTGCAAAGCATTGAAATAATAGGACGATGACTAAAGTTATTTTATTGTTTTAACAATAATCATTAATCCTAGAGTTAATGGTCTTGGTTTGTTCATGGGCATGAGAGCTTGAAATGATCATATAAAAACTTCATCCTTTTTTTTTAGCAGAATAACATGGGATGATTGAGACAGAGTTTGATCTGAAACAGACGCTTGGACACCACAAAGATGACAAATTTAAATTTTGGGAAGCAGTTTTATGCCTGGATATATATATGTAATATATAAATATGTCTCACTCTCTTTCTCTTCTCCTCTCTCTCTAAAAATGTTGTAAAATGCTCCAAGTGTCTCATCAATTCAGCCATCTCCGAGAAGTGAATCTGGACTGTTCATCACCTTCACAAAGTTTCCACCAGAAAGCAAAAGAGCATAGATTGTCATTTATAATCATAACTGGAGCGCCCACACCGATGACAGCTAAAAGACATGTTTACGACCTAAAAGATGTGCTGAATTAATTAGGCTGTCACTAAAGCCTGGGCAGCATTAATTTCACTCAGTGTCCTACAAGTATAGTGACACTGCTCTCAGTGTAATAATAGGCAGCTGGACGAAGCACTTAGGATTTCATTTGACTTTTTTTTTTTTTTGTAAAGCTTTGACTTTTGAACCATGAGGGACATGATGAATACAACTACAAATTTTGGACCACAATTATATATTGTGTTGTAACTGAACTGTGTCCACACTCAAGCTTGAGTGGAGTTCAGAAGAGACTAGCTGAATGAACCGGTGCTGCGACACTGCAGAGTCTTCACACACCACTGGGAGCTGTAGCTGGTTTGTCGTTATACTGACACCAGTCTGTCTGTCCAGAGGTGTTGACCACTCTCTGTCCCTTACCTTGCTGTTGCTCCTCTTTTATTTTGATAATGATGTGGGCTGTGTTCCCTCACCCCTCGCCCTAGATGAGACGTCCTATGAGGCCGGCATAAAGGTACAGCTTCACTCTCAGTCAGAGCCTCCTTTCCTCCATGAGCTGGGCTTCGGGGTTGCCCCCGGCTTCCAAACGTTCGTTTCCACCCAAGAGCAGAGGGTAGTGTATTACTGTCTGGGCCTGCTGCATGCCAAAACACCCCCACCCCACAAAAAACACTGTTTTGTTTAACAGCTACACATTCATCATCAAGTTCCACACTTCCATTTGCTGGCCCCTTTACCTCAAGGAATGGATTCATCTGCCCTCCCCCATGTGGCTGAAGCAAAAACATCTGCAGTCCCCCACTGTAGTCATTGTCTTCTCTGTTTAATAGATATCAGTGACGAGCAGCCAAAGTTTTTCATTCCAGCTTCTTACCATTCATTCAGGTCTGTTGCTTGACTTTACCCTTTCACTGCCATGTACACTTCTGTTTTCTTTTGTTTTTTTGCTTTTACGTGTTGTCAGGGCGATCCACTGGGCTGCTCCTTAATGTCATCTGGAGGGACCAGGCTGCATGATTCATTATGTTTTATTACCCGTGAGGACTCTGGCATCAGTTCTTAGCATTTATTGCGCTAGGTTTTTATCTGCTGTGTTACTCCACTTATGAGAGTCCGTGGGCTAGAAATAGACTTCAGTAAAGGCATAATCATGTTTGCCAGTGTAAGTCCACTTCCTCAATGAATTTTGCTGCGACTCTCGACTGACCAAATGACTGTTAGATTGTCAGAAGTTATCCCAGCTAGAGCTGGAGGAAATGATTGGGCATAACGGTGAACCTTTATGTGACAATGGAAGGCATCATCTCTCTGTGAAATTTGTCAGGAAAAAGCCCTCGGCATTGAATGTCGGCTGGTTTCAACAGCAATTAACAGCTATGTGCTCAGGCATCTCTGCTCTTCATAAATAATTGGTTCATTTTTGTCATATAAATGAGAAGTAGGCATTCATTACCATAAACCGCTGTAAACAAGACTTTTAAAGGGGACCAGGAGCCTTGCTGGTTTCTGTGTAAACTGTGTTCAGTTCCTTAAAAATGTCAAAGGGAACTCTAAATGTGTCATGGACATCCATCTCTGCAGATACAAGAAGAGCACCATGGGTCCTACTCAGAATGTGAACCAGAACCTTTTAGGGTTCTTATAAAGTATAAGTCAATATCCTTCATTAGGATATTTATTAAGAATTCCCCAAGATACTCATAAAAATTGTGACCTGCTCTTCACCTTTTCATGAGAGTTTTACCTCTAATGAGACTGCAGAGTGACTACACACTACATCTTCATTACAGTTCATTGTTTAATTCACATGACTATGCTGTCTTGGTTGTTTCTCTACAAACTCTCACGGGCAAAGATGAAAAGAAAAAAAACAATAAAATCACTTCACTTTATTTGGACATATTGTCAGTAGAATACCACCTACCATACAGTGCAATAGGATGTTATTTTCTGTATAATGTCTGTTAAATCCATTTAATTGTTCATTTGAAAACTGCAAACCGTTTATTAAGTTTTATTCTCAGAGTGTAAAATTTGTCCATTGATTGTGGTGTCCTGTCTGAAACTACATATTTTACAGATTTCTCTTAAGCCTGTCTCTATTCCCATGGTACTCTGCTTCCTACCGGGGACTAGACCTGCATTAGTAATGTTCTGCATGACGTCTGCTTGCTGCTATACATGAGCAATAATGTTGTTCTGACTGGGCATTTTGTGCAAATCTTGTCAGTGCACATTTTCATTTAAGTTCTCCAGTATCTATTTTCTTTTTTTGTCTTTCTTTTTCTTTTTACTTTTTTTTTCTTTTTTTACGTTTAGGACATTTGTGTTGGGTTTTGTCAGCTTGTTGTTCTCTTTTTGTATTACTGCTGTATCAGTCTTGCATTATATTGTTTTGTTGTAATCCCGTGTGCTTATACACTGAAAGAAAACATGTGCTGTTTGCTCTTTTCAGCTTCAGTACCTCCCTCCACCTTGGGGAGATTGCAAGTCTACTCCCATAGACTCTGAATACTTCTCCACGTACAGCATCACCGCCTGCCGCATTGACTGTGAAACCCGGTACCTGCTGGAGAATTGCAATTGCAGGATGGTTCACATGCCAGGTATGAAATCAGAGTGACTCAACCAGTGGAAAATGTTACAAACACTAGTGTCCTCATGTAGCATTTCTGCATTTGATGTGGAATTATTTTCCCTTTAATGTCATTTCAAACAGGGACCTCAACCGTTTGCACACCTGAGCAGTACAAAGACTGTGCTGACCCAGCTTTAGGTGAGCCCACACACTGTACGGTATAACTATGAAATAGTGGTGTAATATCTTTGCATTAATGCCTGAATTCAACCAAGTGCTCAGTCAGTAGCAATGCCATGGGACTATCGCAGCCTGTAGATAAAACTTCTGTAGCTTTAGCTTGGAATGACTATAATCTCAGACAGTACTGAAGCAAAATAATGAAGTAAAATTATTGTTTAAAAATTCCATTAGGAAGATTTGTGATGTGTCTATGCTTCACTGATGTCAAATAAAGCACACAGCACTTTTTTTCTCCCTCCTTTCTCAGTATTGTAGCTTCAGTCATTATTTGCTTTCATGGAAAGTGAACGATGGCAGCGAATGTAATGTTTCTTCTGTGATGCGAGCAGATATTTTTAGCAGAAACTTGAGAGCCTCTGTATGCAGGTTTGTTTGATGCTTCGCGGTGATCACAATATTTTTTGAATGACTTTGATCATCCACAGACTTTTTGGTAGAGAAAGACAACGATTACTGTGTCTGTCAGACCCCCTGCAACATGACTCGCTATGGCAAGGAGCTGTCCATGGTTAAGATCCCCAGTAAGGCATCTGCTAAATATCTGGCTAAGAAATTCAACAAAACTGAGCAGTATATCGGGTGAGTATTGTGTGGTAGCAGTGAGTTCTTCAGATAATGCTCTCTTTTTTTCTTTTCTCTGTTGATGTATGGGTGTACTGCATGACCTGAGTCTCCATCGTTCACCTTCAATGCAACAATAATGAAAGATAGATGCACAGGAGATGTGAGATATCATTAAGTTTAGAGCCAAGTCACCGAAAATAAAATCTTTTTGGTGTGCTCTTGTCTGTCCTCTCCCCAGGGAAAATATATTGGTCTTGGACATCTTCTTTGAAGCTCTGAATTATGAGAAGATTGAGCAGAAGAAGGCCTATGAAATTGCAGGGCTTCTTGGTAAGATTCCCGCAGTTTCAGGTTGACTGTGACAAAAAAAATGAGGCTGACCTCGGTATCAGCACTCTCAGCAGGTCCCTGCTGCATATTTCACATCATGTGTGTTCACGCCGGGTGCTTTGAGGTTTCCTCTTTGAACTCGTGAAACAAGCTGAACACATTTTCATAATCTGATGCTCTGGCAAGGGTAACCGGGTTGGGTCTGAGGAGAAGTACGGGCTGGATGGACACTTTTTGACAACTCTGCTGAGATTATCCAGAGAGATACTAAATTAAAAGTGACAGCACAGGGAAAAGTTTCACACTCCATTGTTCAGTTACTTTACCTGCCCATATCTATTAATCTCTCTTCCTCTAGGTGACATTGGAGGTCAAATGGGGCTGTTCATTGGAGCCAGTGTTTTAACAATACTGGAAATATTTGACTACTTATATGAGGTAAAGTAATGTCTTTTTTTTATGTTATTAAAATTTATACCACAATCATATCTTTTATTTATGTCTATATCTATATGAGGGCAACTCATTACAGGAATAGTTAGACACTTTTTTTCTCCAAATAGATTTAAAGTTAATCTGTTAATATGTAGCTGGAGCCAGCAGCTGTTTCCTGATCTAAGTTGTACTGCTAATGTTAAATGTGGATGCATTTCATGTGTTTGTAATGTGTATCTGATGTTTTTCATTCAGGTGTTTAAGGATAAGGTTTTGGGTTACTTCATACGCAAGAAACGGCCACAACGTTGCCAGAGCGACAATCTGGTAATTCTAGTCTCTCAGATGGAATTAAATGAATGTGTTGTGTATTAGATGAGCTCAGGAACGACGACAATGAGAACAACAAAGTCTGCTCTTTTGATGAACAGCACCAGAGAAAAATCAAAGCCACGCTACATTATTTCGTCATTAGTTCTAATTTCTCTCGCAGAAATGATGCATCATTCTGGAGAACAAAATATCATTAGTAATACATAAACATCGTTTTCCTTTTTTTGGCGAGTATGACCGTGTAATCTGTATAATATTCTACAAATACAGTAGTCTTTGTTTACCTTTTTGAATATTATGGTGGTTGCCTTTGATGGCAGAAAGCTGCAGTAGCTTTGCCAGTGGTAGACGGACGAGTATTTTAAGACCAAACTCACTTTCTGAGACTTTTTCTCAGCTTTTGTTGCACTTTGTCTTGCTGCTGGAGCGCTCCTCAAATTCAGTACATGGACAAGTAGAAGCAAAGTGTCTGAACTGCCTCCATTTAACTTTTATTCATGACTCACAAACCACTCTTATGATCAGAGGTTATGGCCTAAATCTTTGTTAATCCCACACACCAACCCACTTAGGAAGACTTTACACAATTTACAGTAGCTTCTATATGTCACCCTCAATCATGTAATTACAGTTCTTTTAAAGTTGGGGAAGTGATTATTGTACTGGGGTTCTGCCAGTGTGATTATACCAACTCAGAATACATTAATGCGAGAGTGGATGAATAAGCAGAACAAGATTAAGAGGTTTGGAGATTTTATTAACATTTGATGATCAACTCAGTTTCAAAGTCCACAAGGCAATAAAATCCATTTTGACATCAAAATGAAAACTAAAGTAATGTGAGGCATTTTTATCCTGCCCTAAATCACAGCATTTTGTTGAGCCCAGTGGTTTAGCACCTTCATTTCCCTCACACACTGTTACATAAGGTCTATACAGCAACAACCCACCCCCTTTAATATCAGTAATCATCAAATATTCTGCATATGTACTGCTGAATCAAACTTTGACAGTGGATTTTACTTCTCCAGTTGTATTATTATTTGTATAGTGTAAATCTTGTGCTGTCAAAGAGTAAGGAGTGAAATGTGTGAATGTGAAAATATCTCGGTAAAATCTGAATGAAAGATTTAGTAGATGTGACTGACTCACAGATCAGATGCCCTCCAAGATTTAACAGGATAATCTGATGTTAATGATCGATCATCTTATTCTTAATGCCAGGCTTCCATGTCATTGTTTTTCATCAGATCTTGGATTCTGCCCCAAGAAAACACAAAACAAGTTGCTTGTTGCTGATCTTTATGGATGCTTTATCCAGTGTTCTTTAATTATGATTTAGTCATATGTATAGTCAATTAAAATCTGATCTAAGAAGAACTAAGAGGCTCATACTTCTGAAAAATACTGACCACAGCAAGGGCTGAATGTGTAGTTTTTAGTTGTAGTCATGTTTTGGCTAAAGCCACTGATCTTCAACCAGTAAATAATAAAAAATAAATTCTAACACATGAGGACCACTGGTCATGTCTCAAGCTCAAATAAAAATCAAAAAATATGCACACGCACACAAACTAAAGCTAAAACATCTCCTCTTTTCTGGTGCTGTTTTAATCTAAAGCATTTAAGCAGATTATAAAATATGGAGTCGTTTCCTTTTGTCCCTGAGTTTACTGTTTGCACCCAGCCCTTTTGGCAGAATCTCAGAAATGCAAGCTCTGTTTCTCTGTTGTGTGTCACACAAGTCCAAGGCTTTTTCATTTTTCATACATGTAAAAAAAAAAAAAAAGACACAGCATGCAAAATGGGTTGTTCCACAATTTCCCCTCAAATTGGTGAAAAAGTTATGGATTTGTGTTTGCATGAGAGTTGTTTGTTTATGCATGCTCGGTTGCCTCAGGTTCAGAAGTTGGTTTGATAGCTGATGTGGGAAAAAATAAGACTGAAAAAAGCTTGTCTCTTCTTTTTTTGTAGAACTGGATTTATGTTAACTTAAGACAACGTAGTTAAGAAAGGAGGTTGTTTGAGTTTGGTTTCCGGAGGATCAGTAATTATAACACAAAAGATGAAGCATTTATTTTAGTGGGATGATATTTACAGTATGTCATGCTTTTCCTAGAGTCTGCCATAGTGTGATATTTACTGTATTTTGCTCCATTCATGTCACATGTTCACCTGCTTTCTACAAACC
>OMNW01015145.1:2043-16700 GCA_900303245.1 Selene dorsalis
CATAAATGTAGCTCTAGTATATTTTTCCATTCAACAGAGTGGATACCTCAGTGATAGTTTCACCTGCAGTGATCTGAGGAAGCGTCATATCCCAGACATTTAATAACTGAGATGCTCTTTTATACATTAGTTTTTATGGCATTTCTGCTTTATTAAGCCGCTCGCAGTGAAAAGGAGCAGAAAAAATGGGCGAGAGCAAATGTAACGGAGCAACAAAAGGATCCAGGTCAATTTCCAACCTATTACCAAAGAGCCTGCCGCAGCACCCAAGTCACTTTATTTCAGATTTTACTCCGTATCCTTTTATCTTTTTCTATGAGCTGGAGATAAAATGAACCATGCTAAATGTTTGTTTCAGTGCTCTAACATGTTTGCTGTGTCTGGAGTTCAACTCTCTTTAACATCAAAGGCTGGTCAGCATCAGATATGATCAAAGATGGTTCTCCACTCTTGTTTTATTAGTTAATAAAATCCAAAGCTTGTTTTGAACCACTGTGTAGCATTAATCCATGTCTGCCTTTAGTTTTGATGCAACATCAAACACAGAACAGCGAGGCTTTAAGTATGCATCACTGAATTATTATCGGTAAATAATTAATAATAGTTAATGAGTACTTCACATACTGAACTTATGCAATATTAATATATATATATATATTTATAAGATAACCAACCAATCACCTTCATTTAACTTTGACTTTGTCTGCAGTTGTAATGATGCAGCGTTAATATTATTATTCATTGTCAAGATAGTGAAAACAAAATCTGTTTTTTTTCTAGTAAGAGTGAGATGCACACACATTCAGCTCGCCAAGTGTTTTCTTTCCCCGATTAGTTTTGTGCTCTTTCAGCAGGATTGCTTTATCATCAGAGAGGATGGACTCACCTCTGTGCAAATTGAAAATACTTGGCCTTAATCCATCCCTGTGTTTGGTGCTCTCTCTATTCAGTTAGACACAGCCCATGTTTATACGATGTTAATATAGTGTGTGTGTGTGTGTGGATTTGAGTGGAAGAGAAAAAAGGAAATTGTGCGTTTAATTTGTAGACTTAAGCTAAATCTCCACAGTTGTGAGTTTACCATAAGCTTAATGAACCAACAACAATAGGGAAAGAAGCAGTTAACTACATCTGAACGGTGTCCAGTCGCCTCTCTGATTATCTCTTATGTGTTGACATCACAGGAGCCATGACCTTTTTCCCTCGGCTTTAATTACATTAAACTGAACCAGGCAGATGTCAACAAAAGGGCACTGGGTAGGACTGACCTTTCTCCTCCTTTAGATTGCAGTGAGGAGGCCAAGGTGCAACATGGGGGCTTTTAGTGACTAGACAAAGTCTGCCCTGGAGTCAACCAAACGTGCACACATATACTCACATGCACACATGAGGAGCTTAATTTCATTTATTTTTGCTGCTGTTTTTATCCTGCCCCACTGTCGCTGCAGTCGCAAAAACCTTCACCACAAATTGAACAACAAAGGTTTTCACAAGGCTTCCCACAAAGCATTGCTGTAACATTTACACAGGCAAGCTTTCATTTTCTCTGAGACTGAAGGGCGAGTCAGTGACATCTTGGTGGTGTGATGATTATAGAAGCCTGGGAGTGATATAAGACATCCATCATAGTCATACTAGCCAGATGAAAAGCAGCGTATAGACGCAGACAGTGATGGCAGTCAGCTGTAGGGTAAAGGAGCTGAGGCGTAAGCGCCAATGTTGCAGACAGTTATGAGGAAGCATCTCCTCCTGCTGAGCACTGACAATCAGAGACGTCTTTAGCATGTGCGAGTTTTTGCCCTGAGGATGCTTGCGACACTATTTAGGATGCACAGAGGTTCCTGCTGAATTATAAGAGGGCTAATACTCAGAGTCAGCTCCTCTCTTTTTGTGGTTGGAAAAAAAGGTTTACTGAGAACAGCAATAACGTGGTTTATACTGAACATGAATAACTTTCACTGATTTTCTGATATTTATGATGCCCAACTTCTGGTTCACCTTGACCTTGTTCTTCACAGTCATGGGATTACTTAACAAAATGTAAGACTCATCCCAGGTAAGAAGATTAACAATTAATAGATAATAATGTGTGATCACATGGGACAGAGTCATCAAACACCTCTTCCATCCAAGTTATTTTAAAAGACTTACGTGTGCCACATATTGATGAAGATAAATGTTGATCACAGTGCTTTAAACTGAGTTACATATTTAAAGATAACAGGAAGATGGAATGTGTTTAAATCAACAAATTGTGAAGTTAAAAGAAATCCCACAGGTTTACAGAGGTAATCTAAGTCCTGCATGAATCCAGGATCCTCAGCTATTACTGCTAAATCAATCATATTTAAAACAAGACCACTTCTGCACACAACAGTGGCACAAAAGCTATGAGAGGATAATACAGTGTGAGGGGAACTTTTCCATCTTTAGGTCCACTGTCTATTCATTAAGTCTCTTTCCTTTCATTTAATTCATCTCAGCTCACTAACTATTGACAGAAGCTCATTGTTTAGTTCGAGCAGGTTGCAGTCGCTGTGCAGACACATCTCCCTACTCCCCATCAGGAGTGGCCATAGCAACCAGGGGCTGTCACAAAACAAGATGGACAGGGAGGCCAGTGAAGGGGGTAAACTGCCATGATAAGCAGGCAGTGCCTCAGGCTCTCATGACCACTTAGTTACACAAGTTCTTTCATTGAAGGACACAAGTATATAATGTGAGTTATGTAAACTGTGTGTTATGTGGATGATTAGGTACATAATACACATAGCAATATGTAGGTGATGTGACTCAATGAGGAACCGACCTATAGTCTGCTGTCTAGTGTTTAGTCTAAAGACTCTACTGGGGTATAAATACAGTCTTGAGTCATTACACTGGTTAACCTGTAAAGATTCAGGTTGCTCCTTGATACGCCAGGCTTCAAAAAACGCTTCAGCTTAATTCTCTTGAGATCTCCTGAAAACCTCTTCCTTCAGCGCACAACATCTCCTTCACATGCAGATGGCAAGAAATACCAAGAGTCAGCACCGCATGTGTGTAAAAGCAATCGAACTGTTCCTCCACGGTAAAGGACATTTACAGCAGCTCACATCCTCATGGACATACAACTCTTGTTTTCACAGCTGAATGTTTTTAGCAAAGTATTTACTAAAGTTTTTTAGTAAATTAATTAATTATTTATTTACTTTTAAATCACCATGTCAGAGAATAAAAATACTCACAACAAACTAAACCTTGATGGAGAACACTGAGGGCTCTAATTTCGTACCAGGTGCAGGCGTGGTGGACGGTGGCGAACCCCGCGCAATGGTAATTTTGTCTGGCGCAACATGGCGTGCAGTCAATATGGCAATTTGGTGCAGTCTGGACCGAGGTGCACCCAGATGGGTGTGGTGGTGCAGCAGGGGGAGGTGCAGACAGATTCAACTTGGCGCAGTGACAATTTCGTGCCAAAAGTGCGCTGAAATCCCACCAGCTCCAACCTGGTCTACTCTCGGCGGGAGGCCAAGTGCGGCTGGTCGAGTGGTAATTTGGTGGACCAGCGAACAGTGCGCACACATCATCAAAACTTCACAGGCAGGTTTCAGTGTCACATTTCAATGCAATAAACAATCACAACAACCACTATTCAATGCAACAATCTGAATCAGCATATAAATTTATATCTATATCGATTGTCCTGCCACATCTGATGTCAGATCAAAGGAGGCTGGCACACGTAATGGAAACTCAACCTGACTGAAGGAACACAGCTGAAACTGTGATGCAAACTAACGAGTTCACATCTCTCAGCCAACCACAAACAGCCTCAGCATCAGATAGTGAGTATATATTCAGCATCTCTCATCTCAGAAAATTCAAAAGAAAAGAGAAACAGACGCTCACTGACAAGGTCCAGGCCACAGAGCTTGGTGATGTGTCCTTTACCCTAAGGTGCTTCAGATTTCATCCCCGTTACGCATGGTATTTGTGGTAGATGCTGTGATCTGTGCACACGACTCATCTTTGTTACACGGGGTTTAAATATAGGTTTCTAAATGTGATTGTCTTTATTAGTGGAAAAGGGGTGTTTTTGTCTTTGTTTTTTTACACTGGGCAGCGGTTCTCAGTGTATCAGGACAAACCTGATTAACAATATGAGTAACCACCTCCCAGACCACTTCTGCTTCATCAGTCCGTGGAGGTCTGTTTACGTTACCATATACACACTGGGAGCTTGGACCTCGCGGACCAAAACATCAGTTTCCTCCTGGCAGAAGTTTGGCCGTCTGGCATCGCTGTCGCCTTGGTCCAAATATAAAATGACAAAACTTCAGTGCGCCTCGCCCACAGCACATTTAAAGGTAAAGAGAGGAGCTCATTTGATTGGTGAAGATCTGAATCGGCTGTGTTAAATCCACTCACGCCTTCTCCCCTCCCTCTTTCCCACTTGCGCCGGTAGGAGGGACGGAGGTGGGGAGGAGGAGTACTTGCGCTGGGGTGCGGGGCGCATGAAAACTGCAAAGTGCGCCTGGACACACCCCGGTGACGCGGCGCAACTGTGCTGCGCTTCACTTCCGCCTGGTCTACGAAATTAGAGCCCTGAGAGTTCAAAGCACAAAGATGATGAATTCACAGTGATATCTGAAAAAGAGAACAGAAGTAAACTCTCATAAATCCAGGGCTACAACCAGTGGATCCTTGTTATTTCTTGATAAATGTCCTGTAGTTACTCAGGTTTTCAGCCTCAGAGCACACATTCAAGTTCAAGTTTCAGCTCTTTGTCACTGGTATTCGACACATTCTTTTTGGTCATGCTATCAACGTAGCAGTGTTTCAGGAAGCACAGGAGATCTACAATTCTATATTTTATCAATTAATAAGAAAGATTTTCTGACTTGTTTGGAAACGTGGCTGCAAAGAAGTGAATTGTATGTGGAAGCTGGACTCTGCTCACATTTGATTTGTGGTTGGGAGAAATGGAAAAAACACACCGCCTGCAGAGGCTGAGATTTTACAATGAAGATAGAGGGAGTGTGTTTGATAAGATATGAACCCCTGTACTGAAATTCTTTCAGAGCAAAAAATGTGTCCAGTGTAAAGCACCATGCAGTGTATTCTGTTCCCATTTCTCAAATGGTAATGATATTCATCTATATGCAATATTATTCATTCAAACTACTTTTTGACTACACAGAAAAATAATAAACAAAAAATCATTCTTTTTAAGATTTTCCAATGGCTCCTGTTATGTTTGAAGTATATCCAGACATGTGTGAGCCATCTCTGCCAAAACTGAGAACTAAAATCTGATTTGGCAAATTTTTACTCAGATGATGTTTGAATTCACAGGGTGTGAAACCTACTTCTGATTTGTTTTTACACTGGTGTTTGATTTAAGAGGCTCTATCTGAAACATCCTTTGGGGGCGTAAAAGTGATACGACCACGCAGAGATTCAGCTGCACAGCATCAGCCTGTTAGGTGCATCTGATGTCCTTTAGAGGATGATTTGTCTAATCTGAGAGCAGTGCAGCTTGGATCCCTGCTGTGAGTTGAACCCTGGCCTCTGGAGGCTCATCATCTGCAGTGTTGCCATTTGCCAGAGCAGAAATAGAAACACAGGCAAAAGGGCATGAATAAATCAACATTAACATCACTTCAGTAGTTACATGTTTTCTAAAAATGTACTTTTACCTTTACACTATGGCAACAGGCTTCTCCACATTCCCCATCGAACAAATGCAGATTTTAAAGAATCCTTTTACATCTTTTTACCCCCCATCAAATATGTATCAAGATTATATATATAACATTTCTGCCTTGATACAATAATTAGTCATTTATACTTGAGATCTCATACACAGATGATCTAAAAAATACTATACATCCCTAGTCTTCTATGAATACATCACCTAACATTCCCTTATATATATAGAATGGAGGTGCCCTGCAATGTTTTTATGCCTAAGCATATCAATCAGTGCTCTTTTGCTACGTAGGATTAACGATCCAGGATGCCTAAGATCTTGCAACACTGACTGACTGTATCTCCAGTTCAATCTTACATTGTGTGATCAACAAAATACTGAAATAATAAGACTCATTTGTTAACATAAATAGCCACTGTTCATGTCATGCCATGCTATCTAAGATGTACATGAATGTAACCTGTAGTGTGAGACATTATTGCTCATTGATGTGAATTGTAGGTTGTTAATTTGTGTCATACTAAGTGTGAAATGGTCAGCTACCATCGCCCGGTTAACAGTAACAGGCACATTTGTGCACATATTCACTGAACCATTAGATTTGGTTTCTGTCATTGATGCTTATATTTACACATACTTAATATAAATTCATGTGGATTTTCAACATTTATTGAAGGGCATTGTATACTGGTCACATATTCTAATGATCTTGCCTTGGGCGCTAACAATGCAAAAAACACCAGTGACCATGCTGCTCACATCAACAGGGAGGCTTAGAAAGAATAATTAGCCCCCTGGAGATGTGATATACACATTTGTTCCTGACCCATTTTAAAACTCAGAATTTTAAATATTAATACTCTTCTTTGAGTGTTATTTTTTCATACTAGTGTGGCTCACCTATTTCCTGCCCACCCAGTTTGCTGTGTACACACAGCAAACTGTGTCTCTGAATGAGGGAGGTTTCTCTGGCCTCTTGCTCATTCTGTCCAGACAGTGGCTGGCATTTAGCCCTGCAGGTGAAGCCAGGTGTCCAGTGGAGCATCCATATCAACAAAAGCCCAAGTGGAACATGTTGCACCAGACACGCCGATGTGCTTTTTAAAAACTTGTTTCCTCCACTGAACCTCTGACTCAGGTCTGAATATGCACACTTGAACTGAAAGCTCCTCTGCGCTCTACTTATTCCACTATTACTAAATGATGAAATTCCAGTCTGAATACCTGGCCACCGCACACCCAGCCAGAAAAGAAGAGAGAGGAACTGAGGCAAAACAACAACAAAAAACTACTATAGCTCAGTTTCCAAAACACATTTGGAGCACTGGAATCCATTTCCAAAACACATTCCTGAAAATGAACATCACAGGGGCGCAAGCTGCAGTTTTACATACTCCACAGATATAAAATAAAGAAAAGGGCTTGAGGTGAAATGCAGAGACAGAAAAAGGCAAGAAAAGGTCCATGTCATATTAAAACCTTTTCTGTCTGTCTTCTGTCTCCTTCTCTTTTTAATAATAGAAATCTTTCTAGTCGCTAACAACACTCCACATTGAGATGGTCTGCTGAGTGTGTGCGTCGGTGTGGCCCAACTATAACAGGTGTCTGTGTAATTGGCTGGTTGATGGGCTGATCACTAACAGGCATGAGATGAGGAGCTCAGGGCAGGAGACGTCCTAGACTGCCTTCTATCAAGGCACTCCAGTCCAACCAAACTCTCCTGTTGTCATGTCATCATGCCAAACACATCTGTGAGAAAACCAAATGAAGCAGTGCAATACAAGACTCCTTTGATATCTAAAATTAAGATCAGTGTTTACCCGGTTTGTATCTGTCAATCAGTCTGTAATTATGAAACAAGCCACTGTAAATCGGATGTGTGAAACTGAAAGTGGCGTATTGTCTTTGCTGCTGCTATTATCATAATAACAATAACAGCAAAGGGTTGTTTTGAATAGAAAGCATTCAATATCTGGAGGATAGAGAGTACTTCTAATAATATTCACTAATTTCCAGAGAACATTGAAATTAAGTCTTTACTGTGATTTCATTTTGATGTCTAATAGCATCCTGTTTGTAAACATATCCCCCAGCTCATTGTTGATGTAAATCAATCATTCATTTTCTTTTCATTAATTTGTTAACTACCAACCGCCACCTCTCACAGGGAACAAGACAATTATTCTGTGATATTCAAATGGTGTGACTTGTTTTTTAAGAGTTTGTTTTAGGGTTTGCATAAGTACATAAGTCTTAGCTGCTTCATGAGCAGAGTGTTTACCTTTCAGAACTTGATTCCCACTTTTAAGTGAGTACAGTCGCATCACGACATAGCCAACAAATAGCATATGTTCTCTCTAACTTATTCAAACTCCTTAAAGCAACTACTTTTGACAGTCCATATGGTGAAGAGGAAGAACAATGGAAATTTGACAAGAAGAAGCCTAAAGTAACAGGAAACACAGAACGTTTAAAGCAAAGAATGTGGCATGTTTCATTAAATCGCCCATTGTTGTACTGTCATCATGACAGAGGGAATTTCACCACAGGTCAGAGACGCCTCTATTCTAGACAGAGTGAACAATACATGTAAGGAGCAAGTGTGATCCAGGAATACAGGTTGTCTCTCACTGCCTCTAATCTGGTTCTATAAAACCACTGAGAGGCCCAGAGCTGATACACCTTGATCCCAGATAGCTGCTTGGCATTTTTTAATGCAGTGCATTAAATTTCTACCAGCTTCTCTGTGCCTGACCCTGTGTTCTGAACTCTTTGTACCTCTCTGCTAATACAAAATAGTTGTTTTCTGAAAATGACCATCATATTCTGTGTGTATGTTGAATTAGTAAAAGTTTCTTCTTATTGCTTTTCGCCAACTAATGATGCATTTCAAATCAGCAGCAGGGGATTTTAGTGGGTTGTTGCCGACATTGTACCATTTGGCATTAGTGACTGGTGGCCTGCCATGCTGTGTGTTTCTTGGGATTTAATTCACTGTTTAGTAAGATGATGCTGTTTATCTGTACATGTGGCATCATCTTAAAGTTTGAGTCTTAGCCCTCTATTGCTGCAACATTTATAGTGAACAACTTGAAATACCTTAAGTGTATAAGACCTCAGAAAAGAGGGAATAATAGGCTGACTATAGGATAGAGTTATCATGTGTATTCCCCAGCTGTCTCACAAACAAACAACAACTCCACTCTAAAGCGTCACGGATCATATGGTAGATCAAAGCGTGACAGTAAGTGAAAGATAGACCAATACCTTGAGTCCTCCACACTCTGCTGCTGATCCCTGGTCCACTCCTGTGATGTAAATACCCAAAGCATACTCTGCTCCCCCCCGGATCATTAGACCAAGAGAGCGGCCATCATCCAAAACCAAGTTGACCTGTTAAAAACAGACAGAGAAAACAGGAAGTTCAAGTTAAATATCTGAAATAGCGTGAACCAGACGCTCCTTCAATATCTAGATTTGAAAACCATTTTTGCAGCCTCATTTGTGCTGCTTGACAAGCTGCCAGATTTTTCTGTGGTGTCGATCCGTTCACAGCGAAATGGAGATGTAAAACACAATGCACGGAGAAAATGACAGCCCTGCTCTGAGCCGGGATTTGTCGGCGGAAAATAAAGAATTTCAGGAGCTACTTAGATGTGGTTACTCAGAGCCAGTAATGAGGTAGCTGAATCCATTTTGACTGGAGGAATGACGCTTTGAATTGGTCAATCAAGTCTGTTTACAAGGCTCGTTTTCAATCTGAAAAATCTAATACTTTTATTTGTATTAATATTTGTGTTATTTCTGCTATCATCACTGCAGCGTGATTAACAGAGGAGGTCTAAACATTGAAGCAACATTCAAAAGAAAGCTGGAGGTTTAGCATAAGACACTGCAGTATTTAACTGGGGTGAAAGAAGCTGTAATGGCGTCTATCCAGCAGTGCATCCCCAACATTTACATCTAAAACGTTTCCCTGCTCGTGAGGACAAACAGCTTTGGGATGAATGTTCAGAGGATGTGCTTCCAAGGCTGGCAAGCAACCACTGACATTTTTTGCACATTTAAAAAACACATGTTTCAGTGAAAACCACCTCAAGGAGGATCCTGTGATGAGGAAAAAGTAATTTGCTGATAATCCATCTATTAAATTGAGGGGTGAAGACATTATAACCATGCCCACATAGATTAATGACAACGTCCCCTCCCACCTGCTTTCTGCACAAATCAGATACAACTTTTACAAAGTAAAATATGGTGCATTTCACAGCCGAGTGGACATGACACATCCCCCCCGAGAATCCCTCTAACAAGGGACCGGACATAAAGAAGAGGAGATGACCTTGACTAAAAGCACCAATAAATACTTCTCTGACTTTTAGACTTGTTATTGCTCAACATAAAGTCAGCCTGCAGTTCCGTCTCTCTGAAGAAGGACCTGAACATTAACAGCTGCTCAACTCTAGTCTCAAATGGCTCACACAAACGTCAGAGGTTAAGTGTTTACCTGGAACTGTGTGTTCATGCTACTTGTATTTATAGATTTTTCTGAATTGCCTGATTTGCTGTGATGAAGCCAGTTTAGCCAAAGGTAATTTCTGGACACAATGAAAGATGACTGCTTCATATACTGTGGAGAAGCTCTATTGTAGATATTAAGCTCCGCTTCCAGACCTGACTGAAGACTACGGTCTATTTACTGGCTGTTCTGGAGGCTACAGAGTTTGATGAAGGGTTCATTTGTCTGAAAAAAATGCTTATAGCATTTTAACCTACTGGCAGGTGTAACCTGCTCATCTGTGTATGGTGCTTTGGGGTCATATTGTCAACAGTGTCCCTTAACTCTGCAGCTATTTGCTTTGGTCCTGGAGCCTTTAGCTATCTATTAATGTCACAATCATCGGCGTGATTCCAAAATTTTACTCACAAGGATTTACTTGTTTACTTCACCTACTCACTTACTACTTGATCATATCCAACGATTTCTTTATCTTGGAGGACTAACATACTGTAGTTCTCAAAGACATTAACAAGTTGTCAAAAGGAAGCTATTATCCAGGGTTCATTTTAAAAACATTCTCCTATCTCTCACTAATTACTACTTGGATGAACTTAGCAGTTCCAAAATATGTACATTGGGAAAGCAAAGAGACTGCATTTAAGTTTACATTGACCACTGTGAGAGGGTGAGTCGTGGGCCAAAACTGAAATTATACTGTTCCTTCATTGCAATAAGCCCCATCATTATGGGGTTAAATCGAATACATCTGTTCATTGCCAAGATTGAAAAGGGGGAATCAGTTGCGCCCAGTGGCCACAAGATGACACATATGCAAATATCTCTATGAACTAATGTCTGTTTCTAGTTTTCCTGCTGCTGCAGGTTTGGCATCTGGTGTAGAAATCTAACCATTCAGTGCATATGGTGCTGTAGCCCTTCAGTAACTGTCTGCCTACTGGAGGTGAGCCAGCGCTCAGTGGGAATACGGAGGCATTGGTGTTCCCTTTGACATTTATGGAGAATAGGTTTAATTACCAAACTCATTCCTCTTTTATTAGTAGCACAAGGCAGCTCTTAAGGCCCATAGTGTTCCCTGGCATCAGCTGTTATCATGGAATCGACTCAATATCGGGGTCCCTGTGTCTGTTTTGTAAGCAGTGGAATCAGATGCAGGATTTATAGAAACTTCACTTAGGAATGACAAGTGCACTTAACCTCTGATACAATTCTTTAGTTACATGTTACAAGTGAAATCAGCAGTGTCGTGATGCCAGGAGAAACCCATGGAGCCACGATGACAGACACTGCATGTCGAAGAGCCAATATGGCAGCCTTGGATGGCGTTTTGAATAAAAGCACCAAAGGCATAAATTTGGTGTCAGGCTGTTACCATCTGACAAGAATACCTTTGTTGTTGATGTGAGGCGTGTCATTGGTCGGGGTTATACACATTCTCAAACGATTGCATGCTGAGCACACCTCAGATTCCCCACAGGCTGCTCTGTCATTGTCAGGCCAGTTTTGACACATGCCATCTTATATCAGCTGCAGTATAGGTTAGTAATAGCAACAGCAGTTTTGACCTTCAGGTTCCTGTGTATCAAAGACTCTGTGCTGTAGTTTGTTTAATGCAGAGCTCAGATTTAAATTCCAGCAACCACCTGGACACTTCAGAGAGTTCCCTTTCAGAAGCAGACAGACAAAATTAGCTTTATCTCTTTTTATTCTAAATGACAAACTCACTCAAAGAACCTCAATATCAGAATTGGATATACATTTCTTTTTTAAACAGAAGTACAGAAGGTACAATAGGCAAACCATGCAGGATTAATATTTTTGAAACGTTATCTGCACGGCATTAACTGCAGCCGGTATTAATGGACCTGAAGCCGTCAAGATTAATGTGAAGCTTTCAGCTGCTGAAAAATTGAAACTTCTAGTGTAATAAATCTTTCAAACAGCTCTGACAGTTCCTTCCCTGGTAGCCCTGAGGTGGTGAGAAGGTGAGAAGTCTACAGGAGTTAACCTCCAATTACTCTTATTGTTTGTTTTTGATTTTTTTAAGTCCAACATATTTAGTTCGTTAGTTTAGCTATTGTAATTTACTTCTACTCCTGACTGCTGCAGTCAGCCTAGTCAGACATGTTGGAAGCGGATGATCACATGACTTTCTGACTCATGGGATGTACTGAAGCTGTTTAAGATGGCAATAAACAGGTTTTCAGATTTAATTGGCTGTTATGTAAAGAAATAAATGGTGATTACACAATCTAATGGCTACAGAATAGCGACACTGCTGCCATTTCTATTGGTTCCTTATAAGCCTTGCTTTCACTGTTCAATTTCTCTGTCACTTAGTATGACATCTCTCAGGAAAATTAAGTGCCTGCTATTGTGTAACCAACACAGAACAAGCATTGTGCTTTTGCTTCCATTGGTTTCCCTTCATAATCTTTTGCAGGTAGCAGATATATGGCAGTGAAAACTCTAACGACCAAAAGAACAAGAGCCAGAACATGCATGCACAGCTTTATGGATTGAATGGATGGTCCTCTGATGTGACAGCCTATTGAAGCAGTCCCACGATCTGCAGGACTTGACAGGGGTCAAAATCAACCTTTATTTGTATTTCTAGTATATCAGCAACATGCCATCTTATCACTACAACCAGCTGTTTTACTCTGCCTTTTTCATAGCACTGAGTGCATAACACCGCTTGGGAATGCTGTGTAGTTGAGCTGAAATACTGTTTCCACTTGAATCCATTCCAGCTTGTCTGAATTGCTAAAACGCCAAATCCCACTCTGAACCAAATCCTCAGCGGCCTGAACCCATTTATTGAATCAATCACTTGTTAAAAGCCATAAACGAGTCTCACCTGGTTAGACGAGTTGCAATCATCAATTCGCTTTTTTGCATAACACATTTTCACTCACTCAAACACACTGTGCACAGTGATGCATTCATGATGAATGAATTACATCTTGAGTTTGATTTTGTAGATTCACTGTGTCACTGTGATTTTTATTTGTCCTCATTGCCTTGTCGTTCTGATGTTTTAGTGTTTGTGAGGACTGGATCCAGATATTTAATAGTTCAGTGCTTACAGTACACACAATAGGCATTGTAAGGTTTACCAGGTTTGTGAATATACTGTATATATGTATAAGAAGTACCTAAAGCATTACTTGCAGGACTGTAATTATAACTGAGTGGCAAACATCCTTTTTTAGAAAACATTATACAAACTCTAGACACTGTTGCCTATTTCCTCTGTATTGTGCTGTGATTAGATTTTTGCACATATGAAACTGCTATGAGATGGTTTTTTTTGGTTTTGCATGAAGTATGAGGAGCTTGGTAAATGTAGTTTGACTGTTGGGTTTTGTATTTGTGAATGTGAGAACTGTGTTTCAGCTATTGTAGAAAAAACTGTAAAGCCTGGGTTTGCAGATAGACCTTAAGAATGATTCTGCAAATAAAAATAATATCTAAATATACAGAAAATGGTTTTGGTGAGTGGTTTGTTTCAAAAATAACCACAGTATTTTCCAGAATAAAAATGGCTTGAAACAAAAACTGCAGGATGGTTTATCCCCCCATTCAAATTTACATATGGTATATGCACCATATGCTGCCTGGTGCTGTTAAGTAGAGTGGAGAGACACAGTGAGTGAAAACTCGGTAACTGAATGTGAACATGAGACTTTCCTGTCTGAGTGTTAAGGTCAGTTCACAGCTTGATGCCTGTTAAAGCAGCTAGTCTGTGCCTGTAGAGAAAGTTGGATATAATTTTTTTTAAAGATAATTGTTATGTGTGATGTATTGATGAAATGCTGTTAGACTGTTGCTTACTTTAGTGCAGCTTAAATTAGCTTGCCGTTTTTATATTCATGAATATTTCATTCGCAAGTCATTTGATGATAGTAAGAGCAAATGTTAAAAGTGCCTATTAGGTGCAAATGTGTAGCAGCTAGTGTACAAGGGAGTGCAAATGTTTTGAATGAATTTATGTCATGGCCACCTATAAAATAATTAAAGTTGCAACTCATTTTACATAATTCTGGGGACAAGTTATTCAAAATTTGAATATTTTACTTTCCTCCCTGATAACATTATTCTTCTGAAGATACGACTAAGATTTGTTTCAAAGAAGAAGGCCCTAAAAACACTCGTCAATTCTTTTGCTCTCTGCATCAAATCTCACCTTCTTCTCATCTCCCTCCTGTAGAAGCTGCATGTTGCTGCGCCGCTGGCTGTCATTTCTCCTCAGTGTTGCACTGCGATGTTCAGGAAGGTCAGGAGGAGGAGAAACGCTCCGACCCTGAGGGTCCACCCAGGTATAAACATGGTTGGTGACGTAGCCGCCAGGAATCCGTCCGACTGAACGCACAGATAGACAAAGTTTTTTACTGCCTTTCAACACCTGAGGAGAGGAGAGGAGAGGAGAGGAGAGGAGAG
>OMNW01015145.1:31183-44437 GCA_900303245.1 Selene dorsalis
CCCCCCCCCCCCCACCAGGAACTTCCTTAGTGGAAACACGGCCATAAAAATCTATTATCTGCATTGTTTATTTTTTTCTGTATTGTACTCAGTGTTACAAATTTTCTTTAAATCTTTTGTAAGTGCTTAGTGCATACCAGATGATAATGGCTTTTCTCAGATTGACCTGACTTGAAGTGCAGTGGATTTCTGGAGAAGTCAAAAAGGGTTTGTATAATCGCATACAGCATCTGTCCATGTGGGCGGAAAACAAGCTGTAAACTAAAAGAGCCGAGGATGAGGTTTCTGGACCTCCCTGCTGTTTAACGATGCTGCTGTCTGCTACACAAAAGTTTCAAAAGGACACAAAAAAATGGCTATTAAGTTATAATTGCACAGTCATCAGCCTGGACACTGAAGTGCTTGGAACTGTGCAAAAAGCAACAGTGTGTCAGGACGGCTGGCGTGGCCATGGATCAATCCACCCCCCACTCGTTCCTTTACACCAGCTCATTAATCACACTCGCCTCGTATAGCTCCTCTCCACTCTCTCATATCTCCTGTATTGAACTCAATATCTCTCAGCGGCTGTTATTTACGACGCCTCCTCCTTGGCCATGAATGTCCGGCATCTTTCACTGATATTTACCCAAACTGAGAGAGAGCAGGAGAAAGAAAGAGGACTGATAATGAGGGCAGCGAATGCTGATTCACTGCTCAGCCTCTGCTTAACGCTGAGATCAGACCACACAATGGTTTTGTCTTTCATGATGGTCACTGTGTCAGATTGAACACTCACTGTGGCATAAATTCTTGCTGTGTCTTGGTCGGGAGACTGGCAACACTCCAATTATTACTCTGACCAATCATCATCCACCACCCTGCGTGAGTTCATAGGTCATTGGGGAGGAGTAACAACAAACTGTCAATCATGGCTACCGTAGCGCTGTGTGTGATGCTGGTGGTCTTTTGCTCAGACATGAAAAAGAAAAGGAAGAAAAACCAATCGTGGTGAGGTTCCTGGGTCTTGTGAAGAGGACAGTATGACCTTCTGTCCCTCAGAGAGAACATGAGGTACATTAACCAATGTGTAAACTTCAAAACCATTAACTTACATTGCCTACATGAAGCAAACTAACATATCTTCGCTGTGTGTAAACAATGTGTCAGAGTGCTGTCATCCTATTGGTCACCATCAAGGTTCACGTCGTAGGAAATGTCAAACTAGGTGGTGAGGTGCAAAAAAAACTAACATGCTAGACTTTCTGTCGGGGTGTCGTAGAGCGTGCTAGACGCAAAATCACCGGTCTTCAGTTATGTTACACTACACGTCCACTGGGTGTTCCCAACATTCATAACTGGGCCCGACGCTGGAAATTTCATGTGAAAATCTGCCTGAATTGGTGCAGTGTGATCCTGACATTAGTTAGCTGCGTTTCCTTTGTTCTTTGCATCTGGAGATAAAGAAATGAAGAAGAGAAATCTGTGAGTCAAACTGCTATTCAAGCTCCCATTTGAGCCCATGTATTGTGCACATATGTATCACCACCACTCATCACTCTTTGCATCAGCCTCATCATTGTGTTAATGGGCCTTCTCTTGCTCCGTGCCTGCAGGTGACTGAGGCTGCCAGTGTCGTCTGTTTCCACAGCTCACACTGAATCAATTAAAGCACTCCTCCACTCACAGGCGCATCAGTGTAGCCCCACTCTCTGAGGGGAGAGCTCTGCCTGGAGCCTTCAGAAAAGTGTCTGATATCAAATGAAATGGTTTTAAGTAATTATCAGCATGTCAGCTGGAAGGCTAAAGGATGTACCTGCACAAAATGAATTACAACACTTACAATAACTCAGAGGGTGATGAAGAAGTGAGGGTGTTAAACCTGGAGTGAAAATGTTTTTGACCAAAACGTGTTCTTTCAGAAGCACAGTGGAACAAGACTACATGCCTCTTTTGTCTCATTTTAAGGCTTTGGGCACAAGAATACATTGTATGACATCAGATTATGCCTTAAACCATCTGATATGAAAACGAATACATCTGACATTGACACAGGATACCCTCCAGGCAAATACATCCTCCTACCATTACCTCAGCATTTGTCTGCTTGTGGAATGGCAGAAAAGAGTAAAATTCAGGCCACGGCGCGCTTTTAGTGTGAACTCTATCAGTTTGTCACCATTAATAAAATACTGCTTTTACTCATTCAACTACTGAACCAGGAGACACAGAGGATATTTTTTCCTTGAAAACTAGATCACCAGAAACTGTCTGAAACTCGTAACAAACAAACAGATTACAATTCTTACGATACCATTTTATGTCATTTGTTATGTCATGAGTGTTGCATTTCTTAACATAAACTGATATTAGGGTGAAACAACCAAATCTGATGACATTCAAACTATCTGCTCTGCAAATGTGTCCAAATTTGATGGCGTTTCACTTGCACACAGCACTAGAACAACCTGATGGAACAGTCATAACTCTGTGGTCATGAGCCTGAAATGTTTCAAAAGTCATCCTTGTTAAACCTGAATATTCACAGACAGGATTAAGGTGTTCTGCAAAACACACAGCTGCCGACACTGCCAGCAACGCTTGTGGAGCTACGTGCTTTGTAGTCTATATTTGTACATGATATTTGTGGAACCTTACAGCAGAGACAACACGGGGTACAAACTACTGTCAGCATTTTTGTGATAATATGAACACTTTTGTTGGGTCAATCGGAAAATCTCGAAATATATGGGAATTGTAAACATTTAAGGAAGACTCAGGAGCAGGAGAAGGAGAGGATAAAGCTCATAGACACAGACAGAGACACACTGGCGACTGGATCATCAACGTTGCACAACTGCCCTGTAAACAAGGACGGAGGTGAACAAATAAGCGAACAGTGGAGCTGTTTCTTTTCTTCACATAAAAGCTCGAGAATGTTTTTATTTCTCAGCCCAGTCTTGCCAGGTCCAGTGTGGCAGCAACACTGACGCATCACAGCGATGGGCTGCAGCAACCGATGCTGCGTCCATGTACAAAGAGGAGCAGAAGGCCATTTTCTTAAATAGAACGTCTGCATTCACAGCTGAAGATGACCACACATTAGGGGTCACACAAGTGACATCCTTGTCAGTGGGTGGCCTTTCTAACTACCTCACCCCCCCCACAAATGTACCAACAGTTTCTCCATCTGAAGGTTTTATTCATCTGCCCTCGTTTCCTTAAGAGACACCTCTGCCGGCAACAGACATAAATTATGGAAAACAGGAACTACAGCACCTAGACAGGAGCTAGTGCATTCTAAATAGTGTATAAGATGGTCTCATTACACACAACTAAGCTGGAAGCGTCTGCAAATTGGGAGTATTTACTGTATGTCTGTGTGTGTTTTCCTGTGTCTGCATGTGAATGTGTGTTTATCTTTGTTTTCAGGCAAGTCTGTTCATGTGTGGGAAGATCACAAGACTGTGGAGGCAGTAAAGTTTCTACTGTGTCACCTGAGTAAGAACTTTTCATGCCCGAAGAGCTGCTGCATGAATAACAGGCGCAGATGTGAATCACTACACGTGCATATGAATTGAATTACTGTATGCACAAAGTGAATTCACCCTAAAATTAAACTGCATTATTATTTTATATAAATACAGAACTGAGCCTCTAGCTTGCCCAGATCCATACGCACAGTAACACAACATACTGTATCACACCTTTCACAACACAACTTAGCGCAAAGCAACTTATTGCAAAGAAAAACAGCATAACGCAAAGTGCAACAAAACGTAATCTAACGTAACATAAAGCAACACAGGATCACGTGACAACATGCCACATAATGCAACACAATATAACATGATGCAACGCAATGTCACTTGTCTGACAAATTCTAGGTAAGGACAAGACACGAACACAGGATAACGTTTGCATTATGTACTGCTTTCTGCACACTACCAATTGGTGAGTGCTTCCAATTGGTGAGCATATGTCCGACAGAGACAGTCTCCTGTTGTGTGCTATTTGTGTAAAAGGGTAACTCTTCTGGGATTTCAGTAAACAGCACTGGAGATCTGGAGCCTAAAGGGGCTTTTGTGTTGTATCCAGGTATCTTCACACTCCTACAATAAATATTAGGTTAAATATTAAGTACAATTTACATAATATTTGATGATATAAAGGGTCCACATTTGTATGTCTGTAATGAGAAGTATCATTTTAAAAACGCAAATAGGTGTAGTACCTGCAGACGCCTTTATCCTACAGAGCAGAAAGAAAATAAGCAGCTGCAGGCTTCTCATCAACATTCCTTTCAAATAGCAAGCAGAGCCCGTGGGGGTACCTGGGGTCTAACATCACTGGGGAGAATGGCTCACCACAAACACACAAGATACAAAAGGCCAGGAAAATAGAAGATCTGCCTCACGATATTCCTTTATGCAAGCAGACACACACCCCTCAACTATTACACATGCATATTATATGCAGCGGTCACCTTTGATGTTGCACACAGCACCGTTGCCATGTGACATTGAAAATAGATAACACAAAGTATAATTACTAAAACACAATAATGCAAGCCAGTGAACGATGAAATAACCAAAGGGTCTTGTGCACAACGTTTCATTATGTGCATCAGTTTAAGAGGCCTCGGTTAAGAGTGGGTGAGTTTTTATAAAATCAAATGAGCCCAGAATTTCTGTATTTTTCAAAAGCACTTGCTCCAATGTTTGATACAGATAAAACTTCAAAAAAAATTTGAATGAAACAATTAATTACAACCTCAAGATATACTTTATGTAGAACACTCATTAATTTGTTAATACGAAAAACAGTTATTTAGAACAGAACACCTAAAATATATGAAACAGTTTCAAATCTTTTAGTGGTACAGTACCAGATCGTACCGGCTTACTTTCACTTCTGGTCGTCACTCGTAGGGTGGAAAAAGAAAAGAAGCTGTTTTGAGGATGGAAGGAGTAAAAAGTACAGATATTTGTGTTCAAATGTAGGAGAAAAAGTAAAAGTCCGTCAGGAAAATAAATCCCCAAGTAAAGTACAGATGCCTGAAAAATCTACTTAGGTATAGTAATGAAGTATTTGTTTTGTGTTACTTCCCACCTCTGAGTGTAACGTTCCAGTATTCACTATCTTTAATAGTGTTGGCATTCTAACAATGTCTACTCGGAAGCAGTAAACACAGGTGGCATATGGGAATGTCAGTTTTACAGGGATTTGGTCAAATACCAAAACATTCATTCATTCATTCATTTTCTATACCGCTTATCCTCACTAGGGTCACGGGTGAGCTGGAGCCTATCTCAGCTGACTTAGGGGCGAGAGGCAGGGTACACCCTGGACAGGTCCCAAAACATTTAATGAAGGAAAAATTTTCCGTGATGATGGTGTGACGATAGAAGTCACAGGATCATCAAAGTCAGTGGAATTCATTTCTTGAAGACGATGAAAGTCTGTACAAAATATTGTGAGAATCCATCCATTAGTTGTCCAGACATTTCATAGGAGATCAAAGTGTTGGAGTGACCAACTAAAACACTGGCGTGGCCTTCCCTCGATGTGTGAGTGCAGGTGGAAAGTACCGGTTCCAGCTAGACCTTCACAAAAATCTGAGTCTTTGAAAACGATGGTGGTATGAAACAACATATGAAACGACTGAAAACCTACTGTACTGAACAAATCTGATTTCCTTCAGTACATAATAGAAAGCACGTTGTAACGTGAGGCAATGTGAACCTCCGCAGCTTCGACAGTATTTGATTTACTCCTCTGCTTTGCTGTGTTTGATTTACATTCACACAGCAGAGGGGAGTGTGGAGACAGAGCAGATAGAAGTGGATGCAAATGAGTACGAGGGAGGAAGAGAGGAGACGTTCATTTTTATTTCCCCGAAGTCTTACGTGTCTTTTGTTTCAGAGAAAATGACGAGGCACATGGAGCACTCACAGTGGTAAACTGTAAGCCTCTGCATTATCCTGCATTAACATTGCATCATTTACCAAATGTGTGTTGTTAGAGGCAGAGTAGCTGTGCAGCAACAGAGCTCTCTCTCATATGTATGAGCTGAAACGCCGCACCAACATCAGTCAATTGTAAATAGATTACACATTTGTTTTTCTATAGGTTATTGATTAAATCTCTTAAATGAGATCATCCTTGTGAGTGCATTTCCCCGGCACATACGACATTTACTGTAACATATTGGATACCTAGTCAGCCGTGCTGTAAATTCATCAGCACTGATGACTGAATAGAGACCAAGAGCCTTCTCTGAACCCACAGATTCAGCACCAGTCAGTTTATTTTCATGTTTTTGCCCATCACTTTTCCTCCCGTTCCTTCCTTCCTGTCAGCTGCAGTTAATGCATAGAGAGAGCTCTGAATTGGCTCCAGAGAAGTAATGGTGAGGTTTTCTCAAAACTAAAGAGAACTGGGACAACCACACATTACACATTCCTTCATGTAATAAACATGCCTGACGATCTACGGCCAGGATTGCTATCAAAGTCTACTTGATCTACTCTCTGCTAAGCGTTCTCCACAGGAATGTCTTTCTGAAGCATGAACAGCTGTGACAGGCTAAAGCTACATCGTTGTACAAGTGCCTTCTCTGAGAAATCCTTGAAAAACAATTTCTTTACGGGCTCGCCGTCTCTGGCAAGTTAAAAGCCATTTAGCACTTTTATTCAATATGCATTTATGAACATACTGAAGCTTTTTTATGAGGCCACTAGTAGGCTAGGAGAGTCGTCAGCATCCTGCAGTCAGCGCCAATAAATAACCAGGGCTCAGGACCAGGGAGGAGACGATGCCAAGCACCCATGGAGGACACCTAAGGGTCGCAGCCAATAAAAATATACAGCTAAGTGGGACAGGTGGTCATGAATAATGCTGTGGAAAGTGCATTTCTTTACACAGGTTTACCACGTGTGCCCACCTGTGTTCATCGAGCTGCTGCGTCAGGCTGAAATAAAACGGACACTTTGGGACATATCTGTGATTTCATAGCAGTTCATGTCTTCATCTTGATTACAACACTCTTTATTTAACCATAAATGTGGCGGCTCAGATGACAACTGTGAATCTTTTCTAATGGGTCTTATGAAGGCAATGACAGAAAGACAGGTGGTGTCTCATGGTTAGAAGAAGGACTTCTTAGTTGGGAAAATGTTCTGATAAAAACAGTCTCTGCACAGTTTTATCAGTCATGTGGGATTAACAATACCTGTTTTACCTGTGCATGCTGCTATTTTTCACTCACTATTCACAATGGATGTAGCTAGGAAGTTGATTAGCTTTGTAGAAAGGTGATCAGTTCTGAAAATAAATCTGTTCAAATCTGATGACATAATGCTAAAGTTAAGGTTTGGAAAGAACCACTTGGTTAAGGAAATATCATGTTTTGTTTTAAAAGTAATACACTTTGCTATTGTTGTATTTGTATTGATGCCAGTGATGAGATATATGTAATATTTTAAGAACCACAAATGACCTCAAAGTCGTTAAACAGCTCCTCTACTCTAAGCCAATCAGAAGAGAAGCCCTGAGCACTCAAATTGACTGTTTTCTGAGTGACTGAATAACAACACAGCAGATTTCAGGTGAACATTCAGAGAAATCAACCAAATCATCCGGGAGCATGACTGAGAGGAGTGGCTGCTTAGTTACAGAATTTAAAGGCTTCAGTTTTGGCTCGAGGTTGTGTGCATGTCTCTGGACTGAGTAGTGTAATACTTTCACAGTATCAATATAAAACCTACACTTGCTTTCTCATCAGAAACACTGGGCGGGAGCTCGGCTTTTTACAACATGGGACCTTCATATTGTGCATGGTTTGAGTTAGATGACCACAGGAAGAACAAACTGGTGGTACAACTCACTGAAAACTACCTTTCAATCTGTCATTGTTGTCTTCTGCAAGAAAAGATACCACAAGCACACAGACCCATATTGGTATTCTTGAGATTTTTTCTTTGTGTTCTTTAAACTCATTTGTCATTGAAGTAATTATCCTCTCTGTCCTCCCATTAGGAACCGTTTAAGCCCTCAGTGATTTCGAATACTCCACTCAACCGTTCCATCTGAACTGTAAGTCTTCTATCTTACAACCAATCAAGCGAGACAGAAAGAGTGATGTTCCCTGCCACAGACACACACTCTCAAACGTGAGATGTTTCATTATCCTGTCCTTCTCATTTCCCGTTTCATTCCTGGGCTGACTATTATCAGCTGAAGTCAAACTTGGCAGAAATGGTCTGACAAGGCACAAGAGCCTCTTTCTTGTGTATACATGTGTATAGTTCTACACATGTAAGATCATTTTCTTTGATATGAAAAACATATGTAAAAAGAAACATCAGCTCATCTACTAAAAACCAGCACTGCTGTTCATACACTTTCCACATGCCTTTATACCAGCAGCTATTTTGACTCATCCTAAAAGCACATGAGTTCCTGATGATATTAGTGATGACTTCATTCTATTCACAAGTCCCAGAAAGTCAGACAGTGTCAGCACACAAAACACCAGGACCTTGTAACTGAAATGGATAAATACATTTTATTTGTACTTGTTTCCTTCTGTGAGAAGTCAGTATCTTCAATGAAAAAAGCCCATTGTCACAACTGTGAACAAATTCAACATGACAGCCAGTGACGTTCTCATATTCTAAAGCGTGTCTGAGATTTTTTCAACAGGAAAAGCAGTGTTTCCTACTTCTAAAGGAGTAGGAACACTCTCCATACAGGTCTATGTGAGAATCAAGACAAGAACAGAAAAAATGAAAACCATGGGGAGCACAAAACCCATTAAATGTGCAGTTGGAATCAGTAGGTAGTAAATTGTCTCTTGGTTGGTCCTGTAGAACCTATCTGTTGCTGACTATGGTTAAAATGCCATACAGAGAAATGAGCTGGATTACAGAGGAGTGAAAATTTCACTTCAATATCACCTCAACTGTAATGTTACAGCATCTCTGTCTGAGACAGAAATCGTGTCATTTTCTTCTCTCTAACTCTGTAATTTCAATGTGTCACAACCCAACTCAAGGTCAGATGGGTAAGAGAGACCATACAAGAGTTCAAACTAAAACATAAGCTCAACAAAGGCAAGCAGGGTTGGAGTGAGTGAGTGAGACAGAGAGACAGAGTGAGAGAGCACCACATCTACGTCAAATGCTTTCAAATGTTTGTGACAAAACTACATCAAAAATAAGTCTCTTTTTTTTTTTCTCTTTCAACTGCACAGAGAAAAGTAAGATACTTTAAACAAGATAATTACAGCTAATTTACAGCTGTAGCATCAAGGCTAATTCATTACAAGATTGCCCGAGTCTATAAATGGAGCAAAGCCTGAGAGTTAGTCCAGTAGTGATATGTTCAGTGTACTGACTCTCACACTCAGTCAGTACATTATTCATCCACTCAATAAGGCAATGGATTGTATTTACGCCCTCAGTTCCCTGATCACTACTTTCCTATACATTGCACTGCTCACCAGAAAACACTGCTGCCACTGTCACTGTTTATTTAGTATTTCAGCAGCAGCACCTCCACCCCAGCATCCACCTGTAAGAGTCTGAGAACAACTTCACCCCGGCTGTGATGTCACTGTCACACCCGAGTCTCTGCTGTGCTGAGCTTGATGTCTAATGGGGAGTGACAATGTCAGAGCGTAGATGCCACATATCAACTCTGTACAAAATCTGCATTTACGTAAGAAGCCAGTGGCTGACTGGTTCCCCACCGACACAGTGTTTTTACTAGATTACGAAGAGGGTGCTGTAACCTTCAAGCGATTTTCTGTGTATTATTTATTTAACGTTATGTGTCATCAGGATGAGCAGGAATACATATTCAGATGCTTTTCACTATTCTGACCTCCGCTGCCACAAATATTTCATGACTGTGAAAAAAAAAACATCTGTCATATTCCCTCTCTGACCCTATTTGACATGTACCTCTGCAAACTCCATGACACTGTCCTGGGAATTCAGAGGCCTCAGTGAGAGCAGCGCCGCAGTAACCTCCTCAGGGCATCCTGTCAAACAGCCCCTCCAGTATCCTGCAGTGCTGCTCTGTCTCACGGGCGCCTATCTCCTCGCACTACACAGCTGTTTTTCATGCTTTCAGTGCTCAGCTATGCAGAAAATTAACTCCAGCGGCTACAGCACATTCACACGCACCGGTCTAAACAAAGTCTCCTCCTCCACCTATCTGTTTCCTCTGTATCAATCTCTCTTCTTTTCTCTCTCCACGCATAATCAAGGTGACATTACCTGTAAGTACATGTCCACATCAGCAGCAGACGATCACCTGTACTGTACACAGTTTCATGTGGCTCCTCATTACATACGAAGTCTCTCACACTGTGTACCAGCTCTTATCTGCTCAATATCTTATCTGCCTCCTAAACATCATCAATCTGTCTCATAGAGTTGAAAACATAAAACTATTATTATTGTTATTACTACTTAATGCATCAGCACAATATAACATACCAGGTAGACAGGTAGATTTCGGGACATTAAGATCAGATGCTTATGACTCATCCATTATTTTCAACCAACCAAATAACCTTTTAAAATAATGAAACCCACAGACATCCGCTGGTCCGGGGCTAATGCAACTGACCATGTACACTCAAATCCGTGCTCAAATCCAACCTCTGTGTTGCATGCTGATTAAGACTTCAGCAGCTAGCTGTGCTACAGATTGAACTGCAGTTAAGTGAGGCACAGTGGTTGTAATACAAGTTGTATTTTTTTATGCTTCCAGGTGCAGCAAATTCATTAAATGAAAAATAAAATTTTAAACGACCACAAAACAGACGCATTAGCACATCACATCTGATTCACCATGGAGAAAGTCCAGTTGAGGTGCAGCTGCTGGAGCCGCTCTGAAACATTTTGCGTCAGAGGTGAGAGCAATGCCAGGCTGGTCTTCATCAGTGCACACACACGAACACAGAAGACACATTCACACACACACACAAGGTGTTTCAGTCTGCTGTCAACTGTCTGTGTCACCGTGAGCTCCTTCCTCCACACCCACTCGTGGCAGTGGCAAGTTTAAAAAGACGTAGGAGGATAGAGGCTGTAGAAACAGATGGGGACTGCCACAAGCTGAAACCTGACACTAATGGCCCCGAGGAGAGACGGAGAGGGACGGCCCCATCTGGGTCTTATGCCGCTCAACCATCTAACGGCAAAACACAGATTTGAAGACGATGAAATGTCCCATTGGCAAAGCACAGTCAGGCTGCTGAAACTGTTCCACACTTCTGATCTGATTTACAGAAAAGTCCTGGCCCCAAAATATGATTTCACAACTATGTGAGTTTATAAATCTGGAGGGTGTGTGAATGTTTCCACCTCGGGTTCACACATCAAATCAAATCAGCCAACCACTGCTGACTGGGGTGATGTATGAATTTTTAGTTAAAGGCACAGCAGTGCAGAGACAAATGGCAGTAGTGAAGGCAGCAATGAAAAAGGCATGAACAACTGTGAAAAATATGCAAAAATTTAAATGTAATGTGGTTTAGGAGGAAATGTTGGTGGTTCGATCCCCACCTCCTCCAGTCTGCAGTCTGCAAAGCGCCCCTTGGGCAAAATACTGAACCACGAAATGCTGCTAAAGCATTGTCTGTGTGTGTGTGATAAAGAAATAAATGCATCACAAAATGTGTGAGTGTATGGATGACTGAGGCTTGGAGTGTCAAGCACTCTGAGTGGTCGATAACACTATTTAAGTGCTACAGTAATGCCGTCCTTTACAATTAAGATCAACAAAAGACGATTGAAAACATGCTCGAACTTTACTTTAACAGTGTCAAGGGAGGAGGAACATCTGATAAATACCCAACACCCAGGTAGAGAGAGTCGCAGTGCTCAGGCTTTGAAGAGATAAATGTGGTGATAACAGTCTTTATATCATTAAGAAGGAGCAAGGACTTCAGCATAGTGGAGACCATGAGATTAATGTACCAACCTTTCACCACAGAATCTGTTTGTCAAATTTCAGTGCCAAGTCATAGATGACATAAGGATTCCTGGCATGAGCATGAAGGTTTGATGTCGGAGGCTTTAAGTTCCCCCAGATTCAGTGGAGCATATACAAGATGCATTTCTTTGTCCCAGCCTTTAGTAATGTCTGATACATACCTTAACACATTGTTCTATCTCTTGTAGGCATGGGCCAGTTACCGTGCTCAAGGTATACCACGGTATGAGAAAGTCACCGTTCCGAAACCACTAAGATTTTCCGTCATACTGTTCCTGCTGTTTGTTACGTCTGGTCAAAGAGAGACAGTGCAGGTCAGAAACCCCTCATGTTGTGTGCAGCTGCAGCGTAGACTATCATGAGTGGCGCTGTAGAAGACGTGGAGAGCTCCCACGCTGTATTCAAATTCCAAACATTATCGACTAAATGTTGACTGGGAGTCGTGCCAGTCCAAATATGCTGATCAATGATGATTGAATGGACGCACTTCAGGAGTCCGAGGGACCTAACAGTAGTCTGTTTTCCACTCTGCAGTTCTACAGTGCATTCCTTATGATGCTCACAATGGATTTTCTGCTTTTACTTTTCTTCTAATGCACCTTGTAACTTTGTTCAGAAAAGTTCTATATAAATACAAACAGATCAGCTAGTGGAATTCAACCATCATTATTCATCTGATAGTTTTTAATTCATTATTGTAAAACTGATCTTAAGTCTGAAGTGCACCGGGACCATTTGAAGGAATATTTGAAGAATGGCTGAGGAGACCAAACAAGTTCTCCTCTGAAATATAAATATACCTAAATGGCGAATATGATTTCACTTTCATAGTACTTGTAATTAGTACCCTACATATAACACTGACTGCTTTACTATGTGACATGAGAAACAGACCATGAGAAATATTTGACAAATAACAAACACAGCACAGTCATGAGAGCAGGTCTGTTTCCACCTCCTGTCCATAAATATACACCCACTCACTAAAAGTCTGTAAATCTGCTGAGGCTGCAAGGACCAATTATTTGGACTAATTCTTCATATCAAATGTTTTTAATCTACAAATTTGTGTGTGATAAAATGACATCCATCATAAACAAATTCACACAAAACCACACACAGACAAATTTGACAAATACCTTAACAAGTATGAAGAGTAATTTCATTCATTAGCTCAACGGATGCAATCCAGTGGGGAGACTTAATTAACCAAAACATAATTAAAAGGACTATTGAAGCATATTATTGCTCAGATAGCTTTGC
>OMNW01015147.1:0-12053 GCA_900303245.1 Selene dorsalis
GAAGCTGCTGCGGTGCTGTTTATGACACTGGGGACAACTTCTCTGCACATTTTGGAAGGATCCGTTTTACGCCCCCCCCCCCAACAGGAGTCGTTCAAAAACTTACAACGAGTGTGTGGTTTCAGAGGAGGGAACGTGCTGCAACCGTTTCTTGTCAAACAACAGTTTATCTGTTCACCTTGCACTCCTGCGCAGCGTCTCCAGTGGTTGTCTGGTGATCTGAGTCTGATTACAAGACTCTTGGAACTTAATGCTCCTGGCCGTTGTTTGACAAGAAACAATTATAGCAGATAAAGTTGTTGTTTTCGCCTTTCTACTCGTGTATGGATTAGACAAACAAGATAGAGTGTGTTAATATGAGATGGCAGATTTTTGAACTAGGAACAGAGACAGACTCTGTGTTTTCTATACCTAATGCACAACAATATGCACTGTATCAACCTTCTCACTTAACTCAGAGAGCAAACAAGTGCAGTTTTCAAAATGCTAAATTAGGGTATACTTTGTGGTAGAACTCAAAATACATAGCAATTTGATTTGATTTACAGGTTTTATATCACAGACCAAAATCATAGTGTTAGTTGCTAAGGTTGCCAGACTTGTGACAGTTTGAACACAGCTGACAAAAGGTTCAAACATTGTCTCTCACCTGGCAGCCCTAAGATTTCACTGACCGAGTATGCTCCGTGTGAAGATTGAATAGATCTCAGTGAACAATACAATAAAAAAAGGCTACTTGGTTTTCTCCTCCTCTCCACTGCCTTTCACTTGCATCTCAGAAGGAAGAAAATAATGGTTACGGCAGGTGTTGTTATTATTCTGATTGAGTAACTCAGAAAGGAAATGTTGGGAGCATCAGTCACAATGTGCATTTCGAACAAAACAGGCGGCTACATTAATGATCCTTCAAGCTGTGTGTCTACCTGCTCTGAGAATAAAATGGAGTGGTTCCAGTCAAACTGTTTCTCAATGGCATCTATAAAAGCAGATTTATGGTTGTGCATTCAGGCTTCAGTGTGGTGGGTGAGTAAGGCGCTGTCCATTCAGCCAAATTCTGCAACAGCAGGAGGACAAAACGGCTCTCTTTCTCTCTCTTTGTCTCTTGCTGCTTGTTGCTGATTTTAGCCTCTCAATCATGACAGCATGGATCAATACCAAGCATACCCAAAGATGATTACAATTTTATTTGGCGTTGCTGGAAGCCTTCATATCAGCTGTCTCCACCTCAGCCATCTGTGTCTTTAACATGCTGGCTGCTGGATCAAGCTTCAGCTCTGTTTTACACCCATTCCTTTATCAAAAAACTGTCTTTGCAGTGCCTGTGAGGGCTGGACAGGATGGTTGGGGATGAGGGGGCATGAAGTAGTGAATTAACAAGCACAGAAACAAAATGGAAAACTCAGAATACAAAATGCCGTTTAATTACGGGTATTAAAAAAATAAATCCTTGTGATTTTCTACTGAAATTATTTAGAAAAGAGAGACCGAGCTGGAATTGAAAAGCTAAATAATTACAAATCACCAGAGAGAGAGGAAGGAAAGCTGAGCATAAAGAGCTTATGACCTGTTGACCACATAATCTTCTGCCAGAAGTCATTACTGAATAAGAGACTCACAAACCAAACTCTCTCCCTAGCTGATTCAAAGCTGAAATGTGTAACTTTTTTTAACAAGCAAACCTAATGAACAAGATGGACAGTTTTCATCAGCATTACCAACAACATTATTGTGCTTACCGTGCACAATCATTTGGATATTGCACTTAGCCATATTGTGATTTCAATTACATTGTGATCAATTGTGCATCCATACCAAGAACTGAGCTGTCATCACAGTAGCATAAACAGAACGCCCAACCAGAAGAAGTCTGAGCAGGTTAATGTGTTAGTATGACACATGGACCTCTGCTGCAAAGGCTGAAGCACATTAACATTGACCCACAATTCCCAGCACTGGAAAAGACTGTTAAACTTTAAGAGCACCTAAGTCCCCAGGCTGGTAATTATTTCTTAAGCTAAAATAAAGTTCAGCTTCACCTTACATAAGAATGCTCCAGACACACATAGTCAGTAAGCAATGTAGGAGCTAGAGAGAGGGACATCTAACAGAAACCTCTGAACCCAAAAATGCAAATTTTCCCCAGTCCTCTTACTCTTATCAGTAGTTTCTGAATATATGTGTGTATTGTCTCACATTACCTAACCACAGTGCGATGTGTTGTTCATCAGAGTATTTGTGTAAATATAAGCATCTGACATCCTGATTATTTACAAGCAGGAACATCCAGACCTCGGTTTTGGCAGATTTTGGCTTCTTTTCTCAGGTTCAGGTGTTTGGGTGCTTACATCAGTGCAAACTCTGTTAGCTTTCAGCACCTGAACTTGTAAAGACTTGTGACCATGGAAGAAAAATCTCCATAGACCTGAATACATCACTATTAAGGTTTCTCCAAGAAACATCTTTTCATTTCCTTCGCTCCACTTTTAACGATCTCTCTGGATCCGCTTTTCCACACGTAATAAAAATGAATATGGCACAGCCTAACAAACACCGAGAGGTTCCGTCAGGATAATCGTGACTTATAATCACATTACACAGGACGCCTCTTCTATTTATTTTATATTTTCAATAAATCTGTCTCTTATTTTTCTACCACCACTACCCACTGGTCCCTGTGGTGAGTTTGCCCAGCTGTCATGCCAAATTTGCAAGCCTTTGCAGATGGCTCTGTAAGACTGAACAAGGCTTGAAGCAAAAAACCTGTTTGTGCTTCATGTCAATTTTTTGGCTGTTTTCTGGTATTTTATAAACTATTAGCTACATTTAGCAGCTATATTCGACCACTACAGCATGAACAACCAAACATACAATCATCCCACTCAAACAAAAATGGATCTTACAGTAAGTGGGTTGATAATTAAATGATAATTCTTCACTCAAAACATAATTCTCAAAAAGGGAAACAATAACAATGCATAGTCCTAATGAACAGCCTTAGTATTGAGTGTGAATGCAGAAAAAAAGGACGTAGACCTTCTATAAACACTTTGACTCAGCAGAGCTGTGATAGAAAAATAACAGCATTCCTTTCCTCTACACTACAAGTGCCAGTGCTTTGGAGTGATGTGTTTCCCTAAATGCTGTGATTCCATTGTTTTTCACAGGATGTCGAAATGTGGATCTTCTTTCTTTCCTTTTTTTTCTTCCAAAACATAAATCTCTTTTTCATGAAATACCGATGCTCACTGTCTGGAGACTCCACAGTCGTCTCAAGTGTACACTGGCAAGGTACTGAAATAAACACATCAAATGTTCCACTGCTTTGGCAACATAAATTTCCTTCCTGTCGTACAAATAAAGCCTGTTTGAATTTTGACTTGGGAGAAGGAGGAGATGATGGGAAGGAAAAAGTAAAGATAAACAGAAGGAGAGGAAATAGATGGATGTAGTGGGAAAAAGGAACAGTGGAAAAGGGACTCAGGGAGGGAAAGAGGCACGGAGGAGGACACAAAGAAGCCAAAAGAAAGGAGGAGGATGGAGACAGAGGCTGAAGAGGGAACGATATGGGGCGGAAGGAGAGAGCAGAGCGGTGTAGAGAAAGCGAGTCAAAAGGAAGGCAGGCGGAGTGATTGAAAGCGACAGAAAAAAGTGAATAATCACTCCCTCTCTCCTTTCATCTGCAGGCTTAAAGGCTTAATCTGCCTCCTGTGAATGTGTGCGCTCCACTGTTTGTGTCTGTTTACATTAGCAAGGCCTATTGCTGCTGTTGTTCCAAAATGAGCCACCAGATGGCAGCAGGTACTCATACTTCAATCTGATTCTGGTGCTGAGACACTTCAGGCTAATTTTGCATGGCACAAAAATAAAAGCTTGTGTGAATGTGTGCGTGTGTGTGTGTGTGTGTTTTCATTCATTCCGAATACATGAAATCTCATTTACACATGAATTAATTGGAAGACCAACAGGTCTAGGCAGGATTCATTGTCATTGTTGATTTAACTGAATAGTCCAGCTTTTGAACTGAACCTGTCTAACTTTGACTGCTCAGGGTTGATAGGAGATCCTATTCACCAACCAACTCCCTCCAGTCTTTAAACATATCAGCTTATCTATCTGAAATGAAAAAACAACAGGAATCATAGGAGCTCAGTGTACTTGTTCTCAGGCAGCCGCCTGTTCTATCCAATATCTATACTGCTGATCCATGTAGGGCCGAGGAGGGGCTGCAGCCAATCCCAGCTGACATTGGGCAAGGGCAGGGTACATGCTGGACAGGTTGCCAGTCTATCACAGGGCTGACATACAGAGACAAACAACCAGTCACCTAAGGGCACTTCAGTCACCAGTTATCCTGGTGTGCATTACTTTGGACCGTTGAAGCTGAAGTACATGAGAGACCTTACTGCACTGCAAGTATATGGTCAATATCATCTTTAACATATTCCATCAAGACAGTTTCAGACTTTTTGTTTTTTGCAAGATCTTCCTTCAGCCATTTATTTGGCAGTTGCTGTGCACGTGCAGATTTCTTGGAAGTGTTCTCCAAATGCGTGTCAATGTCCAACGTGATAACTGTCTGTTATGCCGGCTGTGCTTTAGACAGTGTGACACTGTGTCAAACAGAGATAAACCAAACTGTCTGCCAGACACTTATCATAGCTGCTTCATCATTTCCTCTGTAACAAAGATGGACTCTGTGCAGCTTCATCGCCACACTGACTTCAAACCTGATGTTTCTGCTCTGCCAAGCCAAAAGCAACAATGGTAAGTAGTGTGAATGAGGGTTAGGCTGAACATTAAAAAGATAGTATGATGATAGAGTATTTTTTACAACAAAAGATGGCAATGCTTTGTTACTTTGCGCTGATACTAAGTATCTTTGAAATTGATCCACTGAGCTACCTTGAATAAAAAACCCCCCACACATATCAGAATCTTTTTTTAGGGCATTAACAATTCTGAAGCTTTTATAATAACACTGGATGTTACAATCCATATCATATAGAAAGGTTATATAGAGTAGAGGGGTAAATCACTTACTCTGTGTCATGTGGTCATTTAAGATTTTCAGATTTCTGAGGAAGAAATTATCTTGTGATAACATGGGAATATTCCTTAACATCAGAATGGCATGAAAGTACTGTATCTGCCTACAGCCAACAACCTTCACTGACTTTCTCTGGGTGATATTGTGGTAGGTACTGCTGCCTCTCAGCAAGAAGGTTCTGGGTTTAATTCCCAGGCCTAGCACCATGTTCTGCTTGTGTCTGTGTGGGTTCTCTCTACACTGGCTTCCTCCCACAGTCCAAAGACATGCACACTGGTCATAGGTGCGAATGTGAGTGTGTGTGTTTTGCTCGTCTCTGCATGTCAGCTCTGTGATGGACTGGTGACCTGTCTAGGGTGTACCCCACCCTTGCCCTATGTCAGCTGCTGGGATTGGGTCGAGTTCCCCTGCTACCCTGCACAGATAAGCAGTACAGACAATGGATGGATGACACTGTCACCACCTTGTTCTAACTTCTTTGAGATCTGCTCAGTATGGTGAGCTACGATCCTGAACCTGGATCTCTAAAAAAATACGAGCTGAAGCCATCTTTGAGTGAGACGATGTAAACAAGGCCGCTGCCTGCTGTTCCATAGTCAATGAGCTGTTTGTCAGCTAGCCATGTAGTTAGATTAGCTGTACCAGACAGTGGAGCCAACAGTGAAACAAATGGAGCTGAGACAGATGCAAGCCTTCGGTGCCATCCTTCACTGTCAGCTCAGCCTGATTTAGCATCCACAGCTTTAGCACCACAGATCTCACAACATATAGGACGGCGGTTGTGCCAGCTCCCTGGGTGAAAGACACTCACTGAGGTAGAGGTAGATTATTGACACATCTCATGCACATGTATAGACACAAATTACAGATTTCACATCCACTTAACCCTGCCATATCTAGAAAACAGATGTGATGTTACAGTCAATTAAAACATGTTAGGTGACCAAAATTATGTTTTAATTTCATTCATGGGAACCTTGGACCTGATTTCTCACAACCTGTCATGTGTTAATGTAAAGTTATTTCCTGTCATTTCCCCCAGATGAAAAGGCCCTTGATTATACATGTGGAGAAAATCAGAAACAACATGACATCAGATTATTTTGTACAAGAAAAAGTGCTTGTTTCCCAGCCTGTTGGATATAAGGAACACTGGATAATTGAGGCCATCATCTAGTTCCACAGTGGCTGTTGAACTTTGGTGCAAAACAACACAATAAAACAAGCTGACAACATTTGACCTTCAGCTTTTTTTGTAATCATTCTTGAGGACAGACTCACCTTCTCTGCTTTAGGTGCGAGGGCGCTCTGGGTGGGGGCATGGGAGGGGCCTGGTGAGGGTGGCTGCAGGGGACTTGCTGGGTCGCCGTTAAGAAGAACCGCTGACACATTAGGAGGTGTGAGACATGAGAGAGGGGACGAGAGCGGGAGGAGCGGTCGTGTGGCGGGAGAAGAGAGGGGCGAGGGCCCTAAGCTGGATCCTGGAGACACCATGGAGAGAGGACGACCTGATTGGCTGTGGCAACGTGAGGGGGAGGAGCTCTGAGGACGCAGGGGAGAGATGGCCACTGTGGGGCGCTCCGGGCTTCCAGCAGGAGGACTGTGGACTGAAACAGACACAAACACACTTTAATCAGTATAAATAAATAAGAGGATACAATACACTGTCAAAGTTCCTCTATGGTTTCTGCAAAATGCTCCCACGCCTTTGTAAGGTTATGTGCCAATTTTAGATGAGACTAATTTAAAATATACATATCCACCTTTATAGACTCGGAAGGGATAAAACTGCTCTCAATCATATCATCATATAGTATTGTTGTGAATACGGGATCCAATCCCAACATGCAATACTCCCATCAATTTATCTGAAAGCACATTAGGAAAGGATCTTTTAATGATTAGTATGAACAGGAGGAATTATTACAGGCAGCAAAACCTGTTTCAGTTTTAATACGGGCACCTGACACTGGTTTTAAGACAGATCCTAAAACATTGTCAATTTATGTTAGGTGGACATCAGTTGGTCTGACTAAATGGAGACATATTAACCAAATACAATCGATGCTAATCTCTACATTAATGTAATCTCCACAGGGATTTTTAACTCCTTGGTAGATTAAGGTGTGTCGTGGCTATCGCTTTCAGATGAAGGTGCAGAAAACATTATCTGGCATGAAAGAAGAACCCACACAAGGACACTGTATAATTTTGATGGAATGTGACATTTTTTTCAGCATCAGTCAAAGGTTTTTTTCTTTGTCTTAATTAGGAAATGGCAACTGCACCACATTTTTAAATCCTGTACCACATTGGTTTGGCAGCTGTATAGAAATATACTATGACTAATCTAAGTTTAACTTGGGGCCCTAGCTCTGAAGTCAGCCCTTGTAGAAATAAAGCCGGGCTGAGACATTTAGAGCCCCTTTTTTTCAGCCTTCAATTTGTATGAGGACATTTGGTACTTATGAGGATAGAAGTACACGACAACACACACTCATACAACACACACACACAGGCATGTGCATGCACACACACGCACAGGGTTGCTAGCCACCTGCTCTTGTAGACTGCAGCACTGAGGCAGAAGTCCATAGAGAGGCGCACTGGTCATGTGATAAAACCACTAAACGCCAGAACTATGCACATACTTTATTTTGTAATGGAGACCAGATGTGTGTATGTGTGAGGTTGTGTTTTTGTGTGTGTGTGAGAGAGGGAGAGAGAGAGACAGAGAACAGGGAAAGAGGTGGAAAAAGAGAGAGAGAGAGAGAGGGAGAGAGAGAGAGAGGCATGAAGCTCTGTCATTACGCCTCCATAAAACAAAAAGCACAGTGATGTCATTCAGCAGTATGTTTGTGAGCCTGTGTTCATTTGTACGTGGGAGTACACGTCTGTGTGTAGCTGTGTGCGTGTGTGTATGTGTGTGTTGTTCTTGGCAGTGTTCTCACAGTGTGTACTCTTAAACCTCCAAAAGAAACCTTCACCATTATTTTCTCAGAGAGACAGAACAGATACAAAGAGGAGGAGAGACTGAGGTACTGGAGAGATGAATAGACTCTGAGTGGACAGCAAGGCTGATATGATCTAGACCTTGTACAGACACAGGTGTGTGTGTGTGTGTGTGTGCATGTGTGTGTGTGTACGTGTGTTCCTTAGGGGTTGTGTGGGACTGACCATTGGAAAAACATTGCCAGTGAACATGGTGCAGACATGGTGCAAAATATAACCACCCTTCTATATCCAGAACGGAGTAGAAAGAAAGAAGGAACATTGATGTGTGCAGCATTTCTTTTCACCCTCAACACATATTTTTCCAATGTTCACAGCATGATGGCTCAACGTCACCTCCCAGAAGGATTCCAGCTGTCCTGGCTCTCATTGTTTGGAGTTTTTACTATCTTTCTGTATCTTCTCAACAGTCAAACACCAGCAGGGTAATGACATCCTCCTGGTCAAGGGATTTAAGATGCTGACCATATAATTACAGAGTTCCTGCTTCTAGTGTGGGCCTGTTGTCGCACGCCATCCATCATCTCCTTCCCTCCCTTTATCACCTCTCTGTCTGTATAACAGTCAATTAAATCCCATGGATATTTAATTGATTTAAATACTCAACTTCTCCTTGTACTGTTATTTTATGGTCCAAAATGTTTTTTTTTCTACACATGACTAACAGCACTGATGAATCTGGAGGTAATGGAGGCCACTGGAAGCATATGTCTGAAACTTTTTACATGGTGTAGAGGCTACTTGAATTAATGGCTGATCAATATTCTATTATTCCGTAATAAGAAACTAAGAGCATAAAATGCTGCAACGTTCCAAATGATCCAGCCTCTGCTCCTTTAAGCCTGTAGGCTTGAGAGCCTGTTGCAGGGCATGATGTAGCAGAGCATGAAGTTGGAAAAATCCCAAAGACAGAGACATCACCATGTCATAAATACTTTCTCTTAACTCGCTTTACATTTCTCTGGAGGGCTGTTACAAGATTCACCTCTCCTTTCACAGCAGGCTGTTTGTCATTCACATGAGTACCTCAGTTTTTGAAGTTCCCATTTCTGCATTTTTTTCTGTGCCACCACAAGTGCGTGCATGTGTGTGCGTGCATGCGTTGTTCCATACCTAACTGCATTGAGGTGCGTGCCTGGTTAACCGTGTGTTGACTGGAGCGCAGGCAGTTCTTCAGCTGGGCTGCGGCAGTTTGCGGTGAGGAGGCAGGACTGATGGTGTTGATGGAGTTGGCTGAGATTACCAGTGGGGTGGAGGGACGGGACGACGAGGGCCCTGGGGACCCTGGAGACGAAGGGTCAGAGATTTTATTCCCCACCTGACTGCATCCACTCCCACTACTGCCACCTACTGGACTGGATAGACAGGAGCCACGAGAAGCCGCCACTCCAAATGGAGCCCTTCAAAAAAGAGAGAGACAGATACTATAAAACAATCCCAGCTGGTATTTACTGAACTTTTTTTTCATCAGATCCTTTCTTGTGTCAAGATAAAAGGTTATTACTTTAGAAACAGTGGTCTTCTCAGACCAGCAAAAGCATGTTTAACCACACTATCAACAAGACCACCATTTGATCTAGACTCAAGTATGTTGACTACAATCTAAGAAAAGATACCCATGATGCCCAGAGGATGAATACTACTGACAGCATGCGATCCCCTGTCTTTTCTTCTAGCCCCACTGTGAGGATAGGGGCTTCAGCCAATGATAATGTATTTAGTTCAAAGCACCAGTAAGCCACAGTATAACCTCGCAAAGCCGCTAACATGAGTGCAGTCTCTTGTTTTGTGCAAAATGTTAATTGCCAGTAGGCAGTCCATAACAGCAGAGCAGAGGCTGTGAAGAGTACTATTATCCCTGGTCAAAGTGAGTGATTTCAGTGCTATTAACTGACTGGCGGATCAGCACAACACAGTGTCCTGCTGTAACATGTACGGAGCCTCAAGCCGCTCATGTTTCTGTCTGCAGACTGCTGAATGGCAGAACAGTGAGCTGAACATTATTGACGCAGCGGTATTCACACTCTTATGGCTGCCCATCGATTTCCCGTCACACACATACCGAGTTATGGCTTTCTCTGTATGTGTGTGTACATGTGTGTGTGTTTCAACGAACAGAAACAGCATTGTTATTCACAGATTCTTTTGTTTGAGGTTCTCCATAGCTGGTGCACATGTACTCAGTGCAGTATTTTTTAACTGCTTATTGGTTGTGTTAAGGTTTGTTAAGGCCCATAAGGATATTCTTGGCTGCTATTAGTAACTTTTAGAATTTCAAGCAATTACACCACAGCTGCTTTTTCTTGCCTTATCTTAAAAATCTGTTGAAATAATCCAAATGTATTCATGAACTTAAAATAAATGATTGAATTTGAAATTCTTGTGTGTTAGAATCAACTATAGCAAATATTTTAACTGTATTTTATTTAGTAGCCAGTCTGTATTGTGTGTGTGTGTGTTTGTGTGTATGCGTGTGTGCGCATCTTTGGCAGCCCTCATTATCATATTGAGAAATTTCTGAGCTGCACTGCAGACAAATGAAGGGGAGAGGAGAGGTAAGGAGGATGGGAGAGGGGGAGGTGGTGGGGGAAGAGGGAGAGAGTATGTATGTGTAAAAATAACAAATTGCCTCTCATTTGATTACTCGCCCATCCTGCCTTTCTCCCTCTCTCCTTCTCTCTCAGATTGCATAACTGCAGAATGTGAAGCAGCCATTCATATCCAGAAGAGAAGAACACCTGCTGTTTTCACAGTCGTTTCATCCCTTTGTATCATTTTCTCACTTTCTCCTTCTCCCTCATTTTCTCTTTCAGCTCTCTTCTATTTCAATATTTCTCAGCCTCTTTCTACCTTCTTCACCTTTCTCTTTCTCTGCCCCTTTCAGTTTTTCATCCCTCCCCTCTTCTCATTCTCTCATTTTCTCACTCCCTCACTCTTTGTCTGACTATCCTTCAGTAGCCATATCTAGCCCTTCATCTCCTGATTATCTTTATCTCCCTCATTTTTGCCTTGTGTCTTTTGTTTCTCTCCATCGCTTATCCTAAATCTCCTTTGCTTTCATTTTCTTCTGCTCTTTCGTTTTCTTTGACTGCATCATGGAGCAGAATACAGATTAGATGAACAGCCTCTGCAAATATTTTCATGCATACAAAAATAACAAGGGTAATTAAATTGCCAAATATGATTTCACCACACTCATTTTTCAGTTTTATTTGCTTTCATTATTATTAGTATTAGGAAGCCAACAGTAACAATAATGTGATGATGATCTAGATCGTGTGCTGAGCATAAAGGCAGAGCCCATATAAGATGCTGCTTTTTATTTTATTATTTTTTTTATTTTATTACATGTTATTTAATGGAAGTTTATATTTAAATCAAATCCACACAACCTCATAAAAAGTTACCTTTTCACCTTGAATTAGTGAAAATGAAGAAATTAAACAACTGTTTGTAATATTTGAGCTGCCCTCTCCATATTAAAAAACATTAAAAATACATCAAACTGATTTAAATTGGGGTTGAAACATTTTTATATTGCATTAAAACATGTTTTTCTCCTGTGTTCATTCACACAGTTTACAGTTCCCACTGGTGAGGATTTCCCAGAATAGGTTTCTGGTGAATATTCTGGTGTGACCAAACGATTTTGGTAGTTTTTGGTGGCCAGAGGTGCTAAGTACAATCCTGACAAAGTGTGGCACAATATGGAGGCTCAAGCGGAAAGAATTCATTATCATCACAAGGAACACAGAGCCTACTGATTGCACCTCAGCTGACTATAGTCTGAAAATTTGTTTTTCGGGCATGCCTTTCTAAGTCTAAGCACACAGAGACACATGTGCAATTACATGGCAGAACAAGTCCCTAAATTGCACTGCTCAGCCTGAGCTGAATTCGCTTTGGTTGGAACCAGGAAATTACCACGAAAAATTACCATGACTCTGTTAGTGTGATCATTGCCTTTGTGTGAGGACAAAATTAGGGGCTTTTG
>OMNW01015147.1:16552-32202 GCA_900303245.1 Selene dorsalis
ATTGTGCTTGTTTAGAGTTCATTTGACGAAGAGTGGGCCCCGTAGGAAGAAGGCGATAGAAGGGGAGGTGTCATCCTCTCACATGAGACATGAGGCTCTGGGGCCGGGAGGAGAGGAGAGGAGAGGAGAGGAGAGGAGAGGAGAGGCGGAAAAGAGAAGTAGTTCAGGTGTTAGATTTCAGTCCTCAGTGGTTCACATATACAAGATCACAACAAGTGTGTTTGTGTGGCCTTTCCTCTCCTGCTCTTGTTGGCAGCTTTTCAGACTAGGAGCATAACAATCATCACAACAGCTGGTGTAGTGAGACTCCCTCGGTGTAACACACACTCTCACTGTCTTTGACATACACACAGGTACTTGAATAACCCACCAAAATCTGATTGAAACCAATTTATAATTCTGAGGTAAACTTTTTTTCATACATCTGGACAGAAGAGCATTGGATGAATACACTGCACCTGAGAGACTTAAAGGATGATGAGTAATGAGTAATTTGCTCACTCAGAATTTATTCCTTTAAGTTGATTTATGCCATTTTTAATCATTAAAAGTGACTTATACTGACAAAAAACACACACACATTTTACTTGTTCTTATCAATTCTACGCTGCTTTCAGAAATGGTGCAGCAAACAAAGGACCCCATTTTAACAACGCAAGCCAACGACAGGTGCTAAGTGGTGGGTCTCACATGGAACGTGTGGGCGCCTCCAAGTGCACCTGCTATTTCAGTTCATGTAGGTGGAGCAGCACAAAGTGCTTGAGAGTTGGCTGGGATGGAAAATAATTTGAAGGGTACAGTGATGAATATAGTCATTCTTATTGGTCACATTACTGCTGTAATCCCTCTGAAAATATCAGTGCCAATCACAGTGATGCATGACGAGGACAGCCCGACAAACAGAAAGTGGCTTTTTCAGGAAGTGATATTGTTGACTGGATGGCACAGAGCGACACACAGCACCTCCCTGATCCATTTAGATCCATTTAATGCCATGCCAAGTCTACTACTGTACCTCCCAACATAAACAGCTACATCATGCAGTGACTGTATCAGCACCAAATTTCACTTCGATAATAAAACACAAAATCCTTCTTTTTTGATAGCTTGAAAATGAGACAGCGAGCCAGATGAGCTGCTGTTGTCTGATATCTCCCCTTTAAAGACCAGAAAACGGCTTCACAGCGAACCAGTCTGCTGTGTTCAGCATTGTCTGGGGTTACTTTGTCGCAGCCTGCTGTCATTTGCACATGGTTTACTAAAGGTAAACAGAGTGGACAGCCGTGTGCGTAATAGGCGCAGTGCTCAGGACACACTTGTCAAATCGGTAGCTACAGATTCATCAACACATGTGTCAGAAGGCTGCAGGGATTTACTCAACTGGAGGAGAAGCTTTTCAGATACACCATAAAGCAGCTGCGGACAACATATAGTCATTCACTCGACTCAGACTGACTTACTGATGCCCCTGTTTTATACAATAAACACTGATATTTTTATTCCCACTCAAACTGGTCTAACAGCTGTGAAATGGATGGTTAAAATGGTGCATTTACATTTCCTCCGTGGTTGCTTCATGTGTTTAGTTTGCTCTCCTCACACAGGTGGCAGCAGATTGACGCTGCACAGACGCCATTCTGAGTCTTGTGTTCTCAGCGCAAAGTCGAAGACAGTTTTCCACCAAAATGCCAACACCTCACTTCGCTCTGCCTGATCCTGATGAACCTCCCAACTGTTCGCACCTCTCCTCCCACCTGTGCACCGCGCACTCTGTGCTTGGTACCAAAATACCAGTGTGCTTGAGCACTTTGTTGTGCTACCACGAGAAAACAGCGCTGAATTTCAGTTGAAGCTTTCCGCTCTCATGCTGGTGGTTGTAATGTTTCGTATTTAAGTTACTGTAAGCTCAGTGTGCAGGTGGACTTCTGCGGATGGCATCTTGAATTTATGGATAAAGCAACAAGATGAGGATTTGTGAAATAAACTGCACACAGCCTACAGCAATAATTGGTGGGTGATTTGACATTCTGCCATCATACAGGAGCACAAGAGAAATAAGCTTCTAAGCTTTATTGTGTTTTATGCTCAACGGGGCTGTAGTATTCTGTTTACTTTTAGTATTACTAAATATTCCTTCCAGCACAGAGTACACAACAACCTGTCTGTAATGGTCTGGTTTCAACTGATATTTTTCTCGTGTGGGAGTTTAGATCTATTCAATATCACAACTAAATATGAATTAAGTCATATTAAAATACATTTATAATAACTTCTTGACTGTCTTGAACGATATATTTGCTCAGAGTACAACTATGGTATATATGAAATACAAATAGAAAACAGTTTTGAATAGAAAACTAAGGCTAAGTGGTGAAGTCATGTATACTATATGTACACTGCAGGTGCCAGAGGAAAAGGTTTTACAAAAATATTAAGTTTAAAGCCTGCCTCATTTAAAAGTCTATGTATCATTTTCATTATCTTTGTATTTCTCTCTACATCTCTATATTTGTCCCCACAAGTTGGGGAACCTTTGAAGGTCATGGGCTCATTGTGGTCATTAGACCATGTAGGTCATGAAACTTGTGTCTTAAAAACAGGCCTGCATGCACACGTACACACGCGCACACACACACACACACAGGGGACAGTATAAAACAGAGAGCCATGAGCTAATACACTGACAGACAACACCAGCTTCAGCCCTCCGACAAATTTACATCGTAATCATGTCTGCTTAGCGTAACCTCAAACTCCTGAACAATCCCCAGAGACAAAGTCAAGCGTTCCTCTCTCTCTACATGTATGTGTGTGTGTGGTGTTAGTGGGGGAGAGAGACAGTGTACAGGTCTGACCCTTCTCAGCTCAGTGATGGTGATGTTGCATTTCCATATTAATAGATATGCTAATCAAAGCCAAATCATATGCTAATGAGCTTGATGGATTGATGCAGCAGATATTACTCAGTTTGCTCTCAAGAGGCACAGTAGAGGACACACACACACACACACACGGAAAGTGACACACAACTCAAGTAACTTTTACCCATGCATTCAAGTGTGTACCTCCACATACACAAATACATATAGTAGTTGCCATTCTTACACAAATGTGGACACCCGTTGCTGTTTCACTTTCTCTTTAACTACAGTGCCCGTTCATGCTGCAGTAAAGGAGATAAGCTAGTGAGTGATTGAGAGAGAGATGTTGTTGATAGAGACAGTCCTTCTTTTGCAGCTTTTGGCCGAGTGAAATCTCCAAGGTCATCTATTATGTGTTGAGATAACTGTACTCTGTGTACCCTGCGTCTTTTGGAGGGTGAGTGCTCTCCAGGTAATACTGAGGCTTGAGCTGATGAGCTGATATCTGCACTGCGAAAAGGGTCAGCCAGCAAGATACATGCATGCCCATGCACACACACACACACTGAGGCAGTTGCAGGTGTGTCTGCTCCCTCCTGCTGCAGAGACACTGGAATAGTAGATAAAGTGAGCAAGAAAGAAAGAAAAAGAAAGAGGGAAACAGAAGTGCAATTAAGGCTGTAATGTGTGATTCAAACTCATTTCAAGCCAATCCATTACAAAACAAATACATACAAATCTGTTTTAAACTCATCTCCTACTCATAAGAATCAGTCTCACCAACATCATCACTCAATTTAAACTCACCTACACTGACCTCACATCCTCCTGAAACCACAGTCGTAAAGATCCTAAACTTATACAACACAATCCAACCCACCCAGCACACGCACCCAAAGTCAAGCTTTGGTCCATGCGTGTTCCAAAACAACATAAATCCACTCCCATTTTTTAGGAATTATATTTAGTTTCTGTAAAATGTCCTTGTATATTTACTGTCATTGGTAGATTATCCAAGCAGAAGCCAGTAACATTTGCATAAAACATCAATTGACGCCATGTTTGCTCTCTTTGCTGACACTGAAAATGACAATACTGCATCAACCAAAGTCCAAATTAACAAGGCAAGAGATAAGAAGAGACAGAGAGAAAAACAAAGAGTATAGGTGACTGGAGAGCAGGTCCAGCCCATTGTGCCCAGGACTGGATTAGCATTACACCCCTGTGCTGTTCAGCACATACAATAAATAACAGCATACAAAAAAATATTGACCTGTACAATGTAGGCGTTATTGTCACAGATTTGTCTTTGTAATGTAACAACACAAACTTGGCATAATTACGGCACCATAACACTCATGGGAGATGTATATTATTCATGTCCAAAATGATGCAAACTAAAACACAAAGATGAAATAGAGTAGGTGTTGTTTTCTGTTTTCACACTGCAGTCTGGATCATTCATTGCATCATTTACAGGTTCTGTAAACGGTTAAACAGCTACGCAGGTTAAATAATGTGTAACAGTAAACAACTCTTTTCTACTATTTTGTAAAACCACATTTTAATCTAGGACCAGAGCACAGGTGGACTGAGTTTGGGTACTGGTTTTATTCCAGCAGCCATCTGTCAAATTAACATGGGGAAGAAACTTTGAGAGCTACTGGTTTTTATTTGGTTTTATTTACTATACTTTCAAAACATCCATCAGTGTCATTCATGTGGATGGTCCCAACAAATAGGTCCAAGGCTGAATTTATTGCCAAGTCTGACCAAAATGTAATGCTTTGTTAGTGACTGGCTACAGTGTGTATCATGTGGTGAGCTCACTGCTGTTACTACACTTATGAATTTATCCACAGCAAATGTTGGAACACACCACAGCAGTGTTAGTGTGTGCTAATGGTTGTAGCTGGAATGTTTTCTGTTGGCTTTGAACTTGACTCATTTGTGATTCTTATCATGTTCACCAGAGTGGTGTGGCCATCCTGAGGCGTGGACGGTTTTGCTCTGAGGTACTGGTGGTTCACTGTGACAGCTAGTGGCAGTGACAATGGCTTCAAGAATTGAACCTAATGCATTACTACATGAGAGATAATTAATGCTGCTGCCTACTGACAAGGTGTGTGAAGCTATTTTTATCCAATTTTTCCCTATATATGTCTGAAAATGCACATATGTAGATAAAGGCCTCCATACATGGGCTGGCTCACTTTTTGAAACCTTGCCTACGGCCATGACTTCACCTACGGGTTTCCAGGTTCATATATAATGAGCACAAGAAAGCCATATTACTCTCCCCAGTACACTGAGAAATTCATTATTAAAAAACAAATCACATACGACCCCAGTGGAATCATGTTTTATTTCCATCGTTAAGGTGAATTAGTTTCAATGAGTGCAATCCAGACTGTTGCAACATAAAAGCAGCATAATAAAACATTAAAGGCACACTCCAGAAACAGCCAGACAGAGTATCACAACTCAGAACTCAAGTGTTTGGCTCTCACACTGATTGACATGTAATCATAACTTTGTCGAAGTCACTATGTCTCACCAACTTCATATTACTGTTTTGATATAAACAGCTGAACAGAACTTCTGGTAACACCTTCATGAGCTTGTCTAAAAACTGAACACAACAGTGCCCCCTTCATTCATTCAGCAAATCAGCCATTATGATATTAGCTAGCTAACCTAATAACATATTACTATTAAATAATTCAACATCACTAGCAAGCTGTGTTTACAAGAACGTTTGTCGATATTGACGGTCTCAGTGCTGGCTACAGTGATGGTGCCTACAGACAGCACATAAAAAGTATCCTCTTCATATGTAGTGACTGCCATCACTTCACACATGCACCATATAATTCGGGCTTTTTTGATGATGGCCTCCCTATCATCTGCAAACCTCTCATCTCTAATCTCTGTTTTCAGAGAGACAAATATTAACACAAGCTGTCCACGTCCCAGCTGCAAGAGGCTGCAGGAGGTACTTCATATCACACACGTGCGTGCACGCACACACACACACAGATCAGCAGAATTCCAGCTGGGCCCCCCTCATTAGCTTCACACAACCACATTTATGTGCGCTAACACGAACACACAAAAATACAGACACTCACGCACCCGCACCACAGGCACAGACACAGACACACACACACACACCTGTACCCCCTGCTGTGTCAGAGTGATGGTGAGGTCTAAATTATTGATGCATCTCTATTTAATAGGAACCCCTGTGTCTGTCTGTGCTGTGTTTGTGCTGACTTTTCTCAACTTGCGGCTCAATCATCATTACCTGAGAGAGCAGTTTGGTCAACCAGCTAATTTTGGGGACATTACTGGATAACTAAGACTCCAGCGATATGGAGGCTGCAGACACACAGAGAGAAAGAGTGTGTAGGGGGGGCAGTGTGATCAGACTGTGACAAAATAGAGATGTATAGATGTGGGCATAGCCTGTGTTTGATGTATAAATGAGTATTTGTTATTGTATGCATGCTCTCTGAATAGCAGATAAAAAGCAATTTAGTGTTTAAAACCAGCAGGAAGGGTGAGTTGTCCCATTACTCTCTCTGTCTCTCATCTCTCAATGAATTTCTCAAAGCTGTGGTCCATAAACACACAGTTTGTACACTGGATCTGACCTTAGGATCATCTTATTGTCTTGATAAACACACACCAACAGTCGCACAGTGCCACTTCCCAGTGTGAGTGAACCTCCCGTCAGTTTTGAAGGTTTCATCATTTGTTTTTGACATCAGGGCCACAAGGGAATTGGTGTGACAGAAGAGAGGGGAGAGCAGCTTTAACAAGGACAAGAAAGAAAGTATTTACACATCATCCTTCCAGTTTCTCTCCAATGGCTTTTTTTTTTACCATGGCTTAAAAGCCTTAAATATGATCCAGAGCAAATTGTGCATGATTTTTTTTCAGTTGCACAAGGATTAAAGTAAAGTGTATCCGATTCTTGACAGGCAACTATGAAAGAAGGTAGACTTGGGTTTTTTTTAATCCTTTTACTGAGAGGAAATCCCTTAAAGAAACCTCAGAACAAACAGCATTGCTGCTGCAGTTTACATTTCAGGGGCAATTAAATGTTTATTCAAACAGATACGAGGTCAAATATACAGACGATATCACATAAAAACGTAATGTGGAGTCTCTGTGGAGTCTTAACATAAAACCCTTCATGTTTGACACAGAATAACGAACACGCAGTAAACCTGTGGTTTGAATGAAATTCCATCACCACAAGACATGTCTCCATTCATACCAAAGCCGTGGTGTGTTTAAACTCCTTTTAACCCAGGTCAGTAAGACATTTTAAAAGCAGGTCAGACAGCGCAGAGAAACCCATTTAGACCAACTTGAAACACAGTCAGTGTGTCATCTGAAAGGTCTACAGAGCAAAAGCAGTGGAAGCAGATGTGACTGGAAATAGAAAGAAAAGAATGGCGAGGAAACCAGTTAATAAGATCACTAAAATCACTAAAACTGATTTACAGCAGGAGCAGTGCCTCTGGAAACACCATGTACATCCAAAACAGACTCAAAATAACTTTTACATCAAATATATTCAAAACCAGGAAGCCTTAAATGATTATTTGTATTTCATTTTTAGGACATTACTCATGTGAATGACAAGGAAACCAAACATTTCCCTCATTTCTCATCACAGTGGACAGGATGTATTTTGCCCTAGATACACTAAAGGTTTTCTGCCTTCTCTATCCAAAGTCGATGCACGACAAAAGAAATGACTGATACAGGTGTCCTGCAACATCTCATTAACAGCTCCTAACTTGATATGTGAGTGTTGGGCATGTGTGTATGTGTGTGTGTTTACCTCCACATAGAGAATAGGGAAGATACCAATCTTGTCTCCCAGCATGCCCTCTGCCCAGTTCTCATCCACTCGCCTGATTACTGTCAGTACCTCATCCTGGAGAGAGAGGAAATGATTGAGACTACAGACCAATAGTTTTATTTGGTCTACCTTTGAAAATAAAGTAACAGAAAAATAAGTATATGCCTTATGCCTCAACAATTTTTTGATCAGAACCTGGTCAGAACAAAAAGCATTTCAGACTCTTTGAAAATGCATGTTCAGGGTCCAAAAGACATCAGAATTTTGGATTTCCTCTGCTGGTCCAATTAAACCTGCACAATATGTTGCTGCAGGTAAAACCTTCTTCATTTTGATGTGCTGTGTGTCAGACAGCCACACTCATGTTGTTGCATGTCCTAGCCCATTAACTCCAGCTCTTTCCGAGGCATACAAACAATTTTAGATTCATAGGATGTTACTGGTTTCAGTTCATTTCAGTTGGTTTCATTTCAAATGTTAATCTATTACCAGTTTCTGAGCTCAGTTCGTGACAGATATCGCTGCTCATCCTGAACACAGACCCACTCTGTGCTGTTGCATTCATGGATTTTCAAGAAGCACAGCCATTTCTTGCAATTTCATCCTCGTCCTGCACAGGTTTGATGCAGCAGTGTGAAATGTGAGCTTAAACTGGTTTGATGAAAATGGCTTGTGTTAAATTAAAATGACACCTTACAAAACTGTAAAGGCTACACTAAGGTGAATACAGATGAAACTGAAGTTGCAAAAGACTATACACACTTTAATTCAGTGACCAGTGGAAACCTATTAGAAATCAATTGTCATGCTTTATAACTTCACTTTTTAAAAAAATGTGTGACAAATGTCAGTCATGTCTCCTGGATACCACATCAGTACTGTGCCACCTTGTTAGGCAGGCATGTATATTTACTTATGCCTATATAGGTTTGATGTTATATTCTCTGCTATATTGTATCCATCACACATGGGAAAATATTATGTTCCTTGCTCACACACCCACAGACTCCATCATGAAAGTATTTTTCCCTCTGCTGCTCAGCTCCTCACATGAATATGAGGGTCTTGGTTAGGCCATTAGGGATGGCAGCGATAATGCTAGTAAATGACTATGTATTAGTCATACTGAGTAATTACCTCTCACACTGAGAAAACAATATCACGCACACTTGTTCCGCATGACAACACGCACACAACTCACCACGGGGTTCATGTGTCTCTGTGTGCAAGTAAATTCTTCAGTCATTAACCTGTTGATTAATTTCACCCCAAAACACAGGATAATGTGAACTATGGACATCTCATCATGATCCGTTAATCTGGAGGTAGAGGGGAGTGTGTTTGCGACTGTGCTTTATATTGCAGCGATCAGTTGGAGAACATCTACAGTGAAGTGTACAGTACAATCAGTGTAATTCAGTCATCTTTCTCTCTACCTGTCCAGAGGCTGATTGCAGAGACAGAGGGGATGAGTTGAGCGTTTAACTGGAGCACAAATGACCCTGTGTACCAGCAGGAAGAAAAAGATAAGGATTGAGGAACAGGACGGTACTTGGAATACAAATTACTGTTTACACCAAACCCAGCCTGGATACACACTTGAGAAGGACTGAGTGTCTCCTCTTATCTTGTCTTTGTCTCTTCATCTCTATCCTTTTCAAAGTATAATTTCCGTGATAGCACTGACTAATAGTATTTTAAACGTCAACCACACATCCACCTCATAAATAACAGAGGCAAAGGTCTGAACGGGTCCTGAATTTTTGTCTCAGTCTGATACAATCTGGAGAGTACCTATTGATATCTGACTTGTATAAACAAATTTTCACAAACAGAAAAAGAGGGGGACATGAAGTCAGTCAGACCAGAGGATAATTAGACCTAACCCTGAAGGCAGTCAACCTTTACAGATCCAATCAGAGACAGGCACCAACACTGGCAGCGATATGATGCTGTACTAATTAACAAGCAGCCTTGTTGATGTCACACAGAGTATAAATACATGTTCTATTCCTGGCAATCTCCAGTTCTCACTTTCCAATTCCCGTCAAAAATCACATTTTTTTTTCCTGCCATGATGATACGCTACATGATCAGATCTGAAGCAGAGTTTGCTCGGATTCCCTCCAGCATTAGACATCTGGAGTTGACACACAGAAATGAGATTGCCAAAGTTGGATCCCGGGTTACAGTTGGTTTCTCAGAACCAAGTAGAACACATAGAAGATGTTGTTTAAATACAAGTTAAACCAAATCCTCATGTAGACTTGTTGCTCTTGGGAAATCTTAGCAGGTAAAAGCTGTTGCTATATTATCTCCTGCCCTGAAAAACCTCATATCAGACCCACAGACTCACAGAGATGATGACTAACATCAGCCACTGAAAACATTCTCATTTCAACGACACACAAAAAAAGAGCAGTGTAGATCAGGCAGAATAAACCAAAACAGCACAGTAGCAAAAGAACATCCTCAAAACCTTCCTTGACTTACTTGACCAACTTAAACTGGAAACAACTGAAACTACATCGCACTTGAGTGTATACCGCTTCCAAAACTACGCAACTGTCAAGATATGCTCGTCTGATTTTCAGAGGTTCTCCTGTAACCAACCCCTTGAGGTTTTGAGCGGACCAATCACAGCCCTTGCGGTTTGCGTCACTGCGACGCATAGTTAGGATTTTTTGGAGGTGCACGTCAGGCTACAGTGTAGGGGTCCGCACGCCGTCGACATGACGTGGAACCATAAACTAAGCTTTAGACATATATTACGACATAATGTCAAACAAGATGAAAACTCTCAGTGAATGGCAGCAGTATTTGTGGAGCAGAAACACCAGATTTCAGTTGCTCTGGCTGTGAACTCTCACTACCTTGGATGTGAAGCCTGGTCACATTATTTTGTGTAAAAAATAGAAAAGCAAAATGTGGAGTTAAAGGTGAAAGCTGGAGCACATTTACGAAGGCACCATGCATAGCTCAGCAGCTGTCATGTACTTCTGAAATGGCTCTTGTTTATATTCTCGGGATCAAGCTAAAGAGGAGCATCAGTAGTAATAAATTATTTGTGTCCTTCACAAAACCAGCCTGGTTTAACACCACAGATAAGTGTTTGCTGCTACTTTAGTTTTTATGCTGCTGTAAATTCTCACTACATGCATTCCTCAATTCTCCCCACTGATTCATCCATGCAGCCTGTCCATATTTCTACGCTACTACATTTATTCTATGTGTGATGTAAAAACAGTGTCCACTGGAGAGTGTGTGCACAAGGTCTGTGTGTGTGTGATACCTTGCTGAAGGCCAGACAGTCTTTATCCTGGTCTTTGTCTTTGACCTCAAAGTCATACAGCGCTTTGCCCTGGGGTGGAGTCTGACTCAGGGGACGCAACAACTGGATGTAACTGGCAGGCAAGAAACCATGGCAACCACTGAGCTCGCCATGGTACCAGTTGTCATCCACCTTGCGTCGTAGGATGATGATGTCACCCTTGGAAAATTGGAGATCGCCTGGTTCCTTTCCCTCGTAGGAGTACAGGGCCTTCCCACAAGGCAGAGCTGGAATATTCTGAAACACATAAACACATGCAAACACTTTTTATACAAGCAAATCATTTTTTTACTACGTGTATTTGAACAGACATCAAACCAAAGCCCTTATATACACGCCGTAAACACGCCCTTATATAACTTGGGCTGGAGAGAGACAACACACTTTTTCTTTAGCTCCTGGCCTGAAATGACTGAGAGATTTAAGTTTGACTAGGTCTGGTTGGTGTAAAGACACTGAAAAGGTTCAGACATCACTAATGATCCAGCTTTACCTGCAGTGTTTCAAATATAATGATGTTTGTAGATCCTCAAACCTTTAATAAAACCCTCTGAGAATCATTACCACACTTCAAACCATTCCCTGTGTGATTAGTGGCCATAACATAAGCCTTAAATGGATAGGGAGCAGTGGATTAGAGAACCTACATGCTGCTGTTTGGAGACATCTAAATTTCAGCTTGTTTCCTGTGTGCAAAGCTGATAATCTGCCTGTTATTTCAAACTACACTCTCAGTGACAACAGCTCTTCTGCCCTGCATAGTGATTAACATAAAAGGTTAGGTGACAGGTGCATTTTTTTACATACAAATCTTGGCATTAAGTGTATTTTGAAACCTCTATGGAGAGTAAAAAGCACTGCTGTCAAGCATTAGTGCCACTGTGTTGAAATGATGCCAGATAACTACACCTCATAAACCTTGGGGATGACAATTTCCTGAGTTTACTGTGTAAACTGCTGTTTCATTATATTCTTCAAGGGTTGGAAAATGTGGCTTTGTGCCATAGCTGGAAAAACCTAGTTTCAAGTCTGTTATGTGACAGTAAAACCAGACTGGATCTGATTTTTGTACTGGTGTATTCTATCAGCTTCCATTGTTCTCAATTCTCATTTTTACATTTGTGATGTCCCTGATTAGAAAGATGGTTCAAATGAGGCAGTGACTCCTGCAGTGATCAGTAAATTAATTGGGGAAAAAACTGCCCAGGGGGGCAAACTGGTTTTGTAGCAACTAACAACAGTGGAAAATCTAATATATTGCTCTAGAGGCAAATTTGTAGAGCATAGTTGGTTATGTGCTCCAAGTTTCATTTTATTCCCCTCAGCAGTGTGTGAGATATGACTGGTTATTAAAATGTTTGCCAGGTAATTGCTGCTCCCACCTTGGGCAAAACACAGTAATTTTGAAAATGCCAGAGTGCCATGATGCATGACTCCCTGGAGTTTCATCAAAATCAGCTCTGCAGTATCTCACTTATCACATGTCAAGGGCAGACACATGCTGACCCATTTACCCCACCCAAACTGTTTTCTTACACCATGTCAAACTTGTGCAGAGAAGATCTGAATGATGCACTGATGCCAAAACATTTTTAAATGACCAATTTAGTACCAGTCTTCTACATGAACAGTGATTGTCCAATTATACCTCAACAATCCCATTACACAGCAGGCTTGTCAAGATGTGTACTACAGTACTACAGGAAAGATCAATTAAATCTGTGTAATGAAATACTACGTTCGCCCCCATTCATTTTCTATAGGATATGACTCAGTTGCTGGCATGGCAACCTCCTCACTAGATTTCGAGTGTGATAACAAGTGAGTGGTGCCATGTTGCACTATTTGTTGTCTTCCAGTGGGTCTGCTGTAGGGATGACCTGATGAAAGATGACTTCATGACTGGCTGATTTTCATTAGATATACAATATCATTAAATCTGAATGAATGCTCCTAGTCACCTCTCATCTTAAAAGCAATCACATGTGGTTAACACTCTGGTGTCTGTGGCTGAGAGAAGCTCTCTGTGTTGTGTTGTGTAGTCCACTGTTCTAGTGCGTAACAATAAAACAAGTCAGTTTGAAACTTTTAAAAGAATCAGTCAGAACACATCCATCCATCCATCTTCAACCGGTTATTCGAGGTTGGGTCAGGGGCAGCAGATCCACCAATGAGCCCCAGACTTCCCATTTCCTGGCAACATTGGCCAGCTCTGATTGCTGGATCCCGTGGCGTTCCCAGGCCAGGTTGGATAGATAATCTCTCCACCTAGTCCTCAGTCTGCCCTGTGGCCACCTCCCAGCTGGATATGCCAGGAACACCAGATGCCCGAACCACCTCAAGTGCCTCCTTTCTACGCAAAAGAGCAACAGGTCTACTCTGAATCTCTCATGGATGACTGATGACCAACTTATCTCTAAGGTAGACCTGTTTTATCTGAGTTTGTTAGTTTGCTACAGTTGATAAAATTCAGTGAACACTGAAGGTGCGAAGCTGGCTTTTGTCAACCTATGTGTGAAATCAAGGTGAAACCATTTCAGAGCTTATTGAGAATACTTTAACTTTGTCAGGCAATACAACAGTAACTAAGGTGAGAGGGGCATCAAGGATGACTCAGTTCCGCACACTGGATCAAATTCATCATATTAAATTGAATCCGTCTGACAAAGGTCTTTTTTCTAGTCTATAGAGTTTTTAACCTGTGTGGCATAAAGCTACATTTCTATTGAACCACAGAGACCTAGGCATTTGTCACCACAGGTCACCTATACTCACGTCCTGCGTGTCCTGAGCATGTTCTTCAGAGAAACAGGCAATAAGGAATTCATCTTAAGGGACAGTTCGACATTTTGGCAAATTCTCCCATTACCATAATCCCTATAGTCATAAAAGTAGGTTCATTACCTTCAATTATTGCTGCATGTTGTTTTGAGATCCGTGGGGCAGAGACATGAGCTGCGGAACAGGTCCCCTAGTCTCTCATCAAACTCATCAATCCAACAACTCCAAAATGCTCTCGTGGACAAGTTGTGACCTGCACATTCACCATGCTGTGAAATAATCATGTATAATTATGTAACATTAGGACACATGATGCAAATACTCGGAACTAGTTGCGCTTTTAAAATCACTCCACCCAGTAGCCATGTCTGGAATGTAGCTAAGCATTTGCCTCAAAAACAACTCAGTCTTGTAATGTTACATTATTATTTCACAGCATGGTGAATGTGCAGATCACAACTTGTCCATGAGAGTGTTTTGGAGTTGTTGGATTGTGTATTTGACGAGTTTTGAGGGACAGGGGACCTTGTATTGTCCATCACCATTGTGTTCGCTGAGCAACTTGCGTATCTGTATAATTAAAGGTAATGAGCCTATCCCTGTGATTACAGGGATTATGGCAATAGGCTAATTAGCCAAAATGTTGAACTACCCCTTTAAAAAGATGCTGACGTACAAGAGAGGAAGTATGAAAGAAAATATCTATTCTTCCCAGACATATTGTTTATAATAACACACACACACACACACAAACTTTTTATACACTGACATAAAGACTGATTCTCCCTTGACGCAACAATGAAGAGAACAGCCTGAAGCTTTACTGCCTGACTGTGCTGAGATCAGTGGTGATGCAATAAGAGGAAATACACACATATATACGAATGTGCACAAACAACAACAACAACAAAAAGCACAGCACTGCTATGACATTGATGTTTCATTACAACAATTCTACATGAGGACTCAGTAGTTCAGTGCTCACAGGGCAAACCACATTCATATTGGAACTCAGCCAGACTCATTGTGACCTCAACTACACACCTGCTAAATTGGTTGCATGGTTGTGATGCTATTGACAAAATCTATCAACAAACAGACAGACAGACAGACAGACAAACACCTGCTAAAATACTCAAAAAACTGCCTTTGGGGTAGTTACTGCACAACATTTTGTCATGATGACACACACACACAAACACACACGCACATTCCTGTATGGGCATCATAGTGAGCTCCAGGTAAGTGTGCAGATGAAGTGAGGACCACCCTTTCTGCTACACTTAGAGAGAAGTACAACAATCAGCATTAAAACACACGACTAGTGAAGTGGGGACTTTTTCATGGGCGCCATTTTGGATTAGTGTGTAGCTAGACTTTTTGACTTATGTCACTTTTCAAGTCTTTGAAAGGAAATTAGCCAGAGTTCAAAGCCATATAAAGTCAAATACAGCAGATATCGTCAGAAGCGTCAGAACATATCAGTTCTCGGTCCCTGTTCTGGTCCCTGTCTGGATCCCGGATCTGGTCCCGGTCCCGATCCCGATCCCGGTTCCGGTTCCGGTTCGGGTTCCGGTCCCGATTCCGGTTCGGGTTCCGGTCCCGGTTCGGGTCCCGGTTCCGGTCCCGGTTCGGGTTCCGGTCCCGGTTCCGGTCCCGGTTCCGATTCCGGTTCCGGTTCCGGTCCCGGTTCGGGTTCGGGTTCGGGTTCGGGTCCCGGTCCCGGTTCCGGTTCGGGTTCGGGTTCGGGTTCGGGTCCCGGTTCCGGTTCTGGTTCGGGTCCCGGTTCCGGTCCGGG